>PVIU01002612.1:0-167056 GCA_004026605.1 Ondatra zibethicus | reverse complement strand
TCTGCCTCCTGAGTGCTGGGATTAAAGGCATACACCATCATTGCCCAGCTTGGCTGCATTTTTGTCTCTTAGTGAACACACGGACATGCGTATGGATTCCTGGTAAACATTTACATAGAACTTATGTAAGTCTTTGTTAAAATCTATCCATTTTCCAAAGGCCATGAAGAGTTTGGCTCAATGCTTTGCATGAGCTTCAGTGGTTTAGCTTTTGTACAGAAACACAATTGTAGCTCACTGCCCCCTCCCTTCACTTTCTTTTTTCTTCTTTCTGGGGCTCATGTATTTTACTGCTCTGAGTTTCTATGAGCATTATAAGCACTGAAGAGTGCCCCTTTTTCATGTTTTCTCCAACCATTTTCATGCCTTCATTTAAGATTCCTAGATGTGTCTCTTCCATGTCACCAAGAGAGAGAAAATAAAATGATAATAATTGAGTAAGGACTCGACTTTTGAAAATTTGATACACTGCGAAGACATTGGACGAATAAGAAAACACAAAAATGAATTCAAAGACATTAATACTCAGTGACATCATAATGACATTATAAAAGACAAAAGAAAAAGAAAACACCTTGGGAGTTATAGAAAATAATAAGATATTTATCATGGAAAAGAAAGACTAGTTAAAATTAACAGCTAAGATTTCATTGGGAATAATAGGAGGCAATAGCATCCAATTATACATTCAAAGAGATGATGGAGAAAAAAATCCAGAATTCCTTGTTAAAAGTTATATATAAAAATTGATTAATCAGTACTTTCATGACTAAAGTGAATTTCATATTGAAAATATAAGTAGAGTTGACCATAAAAAAGAAGTAAATATAGTCATAAACTGAATGATTAAGAAAAATAAATTGTGTATAGCAATCTAATATCATTAGTATCTGACAAAGTAGAGTTCTAATAAGAAGTATTTCTAGAGATGGTGAAGAACATTTATGAAGGTCTGTAAACATGATACTATGGCAGTTTATTTTTGCATGCACTAAACACAGAACTCCAAATGATACTGTGACAGATTGAAAGAAAATGGCCCAAAGAGGGATTGACTCTGTTAAGAGGTGTTGAATTGGTGTGGCCTTGTTGAAGGAAGGAAGTCAATATGGGGGGGTGCTTTGAGGTCCCATGTATGCTCAAACCACACCCAGTTTCTCAGGCCACTTCCTGTTGCCTGCAAGATATAGAACCCTCAGTTCTTTTCCCAGCACTGTATCTGCCTGAACACTACCATGATCTTCCATGGTGATAATGGACTAAAGTTCTGAAACTGTAAGCCACCCATTCAAATGTTTTCCTTTAAAAGAGTTTCCATGGTCATGGTATCTCTTCACAGCAGTAGAAACCCTAAGAAAGATACAAAATGAAAACTGACATGATCAAAATTCCTGAAAATCAAAAATAATAGTGAAAGATGGGTATCATAACCTCCATGGTAAATAGACTCCCTAGGAGACTCTCAACCAGGCTAGGGAAATTCTGACCTGCTCTATAATTCAGGAGATCCCCATGTGTACCTGGACAGACAGACAATTAATGACACGCATGTGCCTTTGCTTGGGTGACCCTGGCACAAGCTCCATCATCAACCATGCATTTAGAAACTAGAAAATAATTAAGTGAAACTTTAATATTTAATGAATTCCTTAATATTATAAAAGGACTATATTATAACAGTAAAATAAATAATAATATAAATTTAAGGAAATGCACTTGCAAAATATCTTTAAATCCAAAATGATTCATTAGTAGAATAAAAAAATGCTTCAAATAAAATTAAGCACATCTGACTCAATAATCAGGAGAAACAAGCAGATGCTGTTGAGAAGAAAGCCAAGTTTTGAGACTCTATGCTTCAGACACTGAAGACTTCACATGGATGGCCTGGATATCCACACTTAAGCAACATGGATGGCCTGGATATCCACACTTAAGCAACATAGATGGCATGGATAGTCACACTTTAGCTTTAACAAAGCTTTGAGACGCCATGCTTCAAACGGTGAAGAGTTCACAAATGGTCAGGATAGTCACACTTACACAAAGACACAAAGAAGAAACAGCGCCTGCATGTAAAAAACAATAAACAAAGAGGAGCAAAGTAGTAAAGCATCAAAACAAAGGGAATGATGATTTTTAATATATCCATTTATTTATACTTCAAACAAATACGTTTTAAGGACTGAGTATGTGAAACATGGAAACTGTTTTTCTTTTAGATAGACTATTCAGGGAATATAAAAACTATTCAAAATTGGGCATTAATTAACATTACTTTCAATCATTCTTAGAAATGAATTCCAGGATGATATTTTAAAAAATAATGTAAACAAAGCACCATGCAGAGAAATATAACCATGCTTTCTGACAGTCAGCAACAGGCATGGGTGCTAACATGAGAAAATAGAAAATGTGACTACAGTCCCAGTAATTAAATCATGAATTGCTATTACATCCTCAGAAGTAGAAATATGACATCAAGTGTATTTTCAAAGTTAGAAAAAACTGAGTTATGGTAAAGACAGATTGCTTCTATGAACCAATATTAAGTTTATGTCAATTAAGTAAAATACATCACAAGACTAGAAAACTACCATTTTATTCTAAAAGTATGAAAGCAAATTTAATATTATACCACATGCAAAGTTATATGACATGTAATTTATTGTAGAGATGAAAGGCTGTTTTTCATATCACATGCAGTAAACCAATTAGCATTTCATACAGATATTGCATACTCATCTCAGTGATTTCCAAAGATCATTAGAAAAATTCCAATAGTATTTCATGATTGAATTGAGAGTATAACAATATTTTTTCTGCTTATTGAAGAACATCCAGAAAAGCCAGCATCTCTTACTGCACAAAATGTGTAACCCACAATGCTTTTCTTCTAAGACAATGAAGAGCAAGAGGACATGCTTTCACCACTGTGGGATGATCTCACTTCATATGTCCCATTAGAGTGACTTGCAGACTGTGGTCTATATAGCCAACAATTTGGTTGCCTTCCAATGGAAAAACCAAGGATCAGTGTACAAGACTGGATGTCTGAGCAGTCCCAATCTGAAATTTGAGTCTTGAAGACCTACTGATCTTTAATTTGCATTGGAATCCTGAAGAATTAGATTCTAATACCAGGGAAGGAACAACTCAACAGCACAGGTGAACTTGCAAGTCAGAGTGAAAGCAAGCAAACCAAAAGCGAAAGCTTCCTTCTTCCATGTCTTTTAGTATGGTCTGCCACCAGAAGGTGTGGCCCAAATATAGGGTGGGTCTTCAGTCCTCTGATGATCCAATCAAAAAAACTTCTTCACAGATTTATTCAGCTACTAGGAGTGTAGTTAATTCCAAACACAACCAAGTTGACGACCAGGATTAAATAACACATAGAGTATTTCAATTTATGTTTAAAAACTTTTTAAGTTCCATTACAAAAATCCTATCAGAATGAATAAGTGAGCTCAGCAGGTCTTTAGGGAATATGTTCAACATTCAAGAATAAATTTCATGTGTGATAATTCTCATCAAACTATGTTCATTCATTGTAGCAACTGTACCACCATGGTAGGGATGCATACGTTGGGAGTGGATGCTGACTGGTGCGGGGCTGATGATGTCAGGAGGGAGTCCGTCATGGATGCTGATACTGGGGACTGAGACAGGCTGGGAGCAAGGGCATTACCATAAATATGTGCAATTTCTGCTTATTTTTTTAAGAACTTAAGAGTACATTAAAAGTAAAATAACCAACAAGGGAAAATCTGTAGTTCTATGGTACAGCAATTCTACAGTAAGAAAATGAAGATATAGAAATTACATTCTTAGCAGCAAAACACAGAATCATGAATATATCTAAAGAAGAAAGATTTAACACAGAATTCTATCCCTTACAACTGAAAGCAACCAAAGAACGTGCTTCCTTACAGACCTCTCTGTTTCCTTTGAACTCACCAGCACTTTCCTTCCTGCGCTTTTCAGCTCTTACCAGAAGCAGCAGGTGTCAACGGCAGATGATTCTCCCTGTTCATAGCTGTGCAGATCCGAACCCCTGGATGACAATGCAGTTCTCCTGAATTAGCAAAGATAGTGGTTTCTCTGATAAATATAACTTCATTGTTCTGTGGTTTCTGCAGACCGTCACTGGTCTTTATGTATTTAGGTTCTGCTTGCCGAGACAGGAGCTCTTTTCGGACTGCTCTCTGAGGCCTGAGCAGAGGCGCTTGCACCGTTGGGTTTCTGCAAATGCTGCCTTGAAGACTTTGGTAGCAACTGCTTAAAAAATTCCTCCAAGCCCCGCCTTGTGTCTGCTTCTTTAACCTCTTCCATGTTTTCGATCATTTGTCGCATCAACAGCCTACTCCAAGCTTTGTGTTGGTGACTTTAAAATTTTGTATCAGGATACCACAGAGTGTTCAGGTTAGAACATTACTGTGAAGATGCATTAAATATAGAAATTCTCTAGAGTTTGCACAATACTACTATAATAAAACTAATTTCTTTCTTCTGATCATCGTTCTATGATCCAAATGCCTCTTCTCTGCAGAAGCAAAACAACAAAGCAACAAGACCGATGGGGATGTGTTGTTCCTAAGTGATTCTAGAAGCAAGAGAAAAGAAAAAGAAGAGCACCTCATTTTTCCTTATCGGGGTTTTGTCTGTGTGGGTTGGTTGTCCTGTGGGATCCTAACAGTGCCAGTAGGGGAGCGGGCTCTACTCCTTCACCCTGCTTTTGGGGCCCTTTTCCTGCTACTGAGTTGGCTCAGCCGCCCAGGAGGGTTTGCGCCTAGTCTTCCTGTAACTTGTGTTCAGTTGCTGTCCCTGGGAAGCCTGCAGTGGATCTAGGAGAAAGGAGAGTTGAGGGGGGAATTGGGAAGATGGGAGAGAGGGAAGGCAGTGGTCAGGATGTATTATTATATGAGGGAAGAATAAAGAAAAAACAAAGAATATAGTTCCATTAATTTCATTTTGCTGGTATTTTCTTTTCTTGTTTGTTTGTTTGTTTTTATGTTCTGAGGTTCAGTACATATTCTCTAAGAATCTTTGAAGACTAAAGTGTACTTTTTAGTATCAACTGAAGATGCACTAGTCTGAGAAATATTATTAATTATATTAATTAATATGTTAAATGGTTGAACTAAGAGAACAACAGGACATGGGTTTAAGGGAGTACATCTGACTATTCCTGGTATCATTCACAGTGGGTTTCCAGAAACCTGGGTCAAATTCTGAGAAGCCTTTGTTACAGACATAATACGAAGCTCTCACTCTCTACCCAGCATTTTTTAGACATGAGGTTTTCCATTTATTCACTTGAACTAATTTCATCAAAATCTTCAGTAAATTAATCCTAAAGCTTGTTATTCACTATTAAAGTATTTTGAATAATAAAGCGTCATCACAGTGACACATTATGGGCTGAAAGCTGTAGACACAGAAGGTAGGTGGAAACACTAAATTCAGCACTTCAGACTGAACCTTTAGAGCAAAAATATTTCAAAATTGGCAAGTCTAATCAAATGTTTCCCTGGCCCAGGATCTATGTAATTAACTTGACACAATTTAACCTGTAATCTAATGTGCAATGCTGGGAATGTTCTTTGATTTAGAAATGTCAGCTGTAAATTTTACTCTGATTTTAATATATCTCTATTAAACAAAAACTCACAGTAGAGGTAGCCTGTGAAATACTGAAACTTTTTTTTTAAACTTCTGGCTGTTAATACTTCACTAGGATGAAATAAGTAAAATATGCAATTAATTAATTTAATTAATTTAACAATCTTCTACAGTTTGATGGGGAAATTGTTTTCTGTTTTTTTACAGGTACTATTTTTGTGTATTACCCAAAAAAAAGTCAATATGGAAGTTTGTGCTGAGCCTAACACTTCCCATTTAAAAGGAAAACCTGTCTTGGATAGCTTTCTACTCGTTTTCTTAATCATGGAACTATCAGAGTTCACCCTTCGTGCCCTGTGACTTTAAATGTTGTTTTCTTTATTAAATTTCAGTACTACAAAAAGCAAATGCAGGTTAGCTCTAACTGTGCACTTAATATATGAATTTATGTTGAGCAGGGGTGTGATTTGGTAATTAATGGGAAAGACATAGGAAACAACTGCTCTGCTTTGCCTGCCCTCCTCGTTATTTGGTGTCATACTATGGACAAGGTTCCTACAGGCCTGGTCTTAGAGTTTGTGCTGTATGTTGGAACTGACACTGGTCTGTGGTGCTTTGACGTTATTCAAATCAGTCAAGACAACTTTCACGGCCCATAGAATACTAACTTTTAATACACAATAAAAACAATAATAAACAGTGGTAAGGTGAGACTGCAATTATTTTAGGAACAATGGAAGTTAGTTCAGTACTGTTTTTAAATCCATATATTTGTTTGATATTTTGTCCAAATCTTAGTTTTATTTTCTTAACCAAGGTATGTCAATTTTGGTGTAGTAATCTTGTCTCTATCTAAAATATTAGTTTGAATACAACTAATATAGATAACATATTATCATTTGTCCCAATTATAAATATATATTTCAAAATCATTTTCATATTATATAAAAACACTCTGAATGAATTGATTATTGATCCTTTTTAACATATTAATCTTATTTTAATTATAATTTTTGCATTGTTTTCATGAAGGCATGAGAGTGTGAATTCAGTGTCCGTGGAGGCCAGAGTTGTGGAATCTCTCAGGAGCTTGTGGTACAGCCAACTCTGAGAGCCAGTGGTATAGCCAACTGTGGGAGCCGGTGGCATAGCCAACTGTGGGAGCCGGTGGCATAGCCAACTGTGAGAGCCGGTGGCATAGTCAATTCTGAGAGCCAGTGGTATAGCCAACTCTGAGAGCCGGTGGCATAGCCAACTCTGAGAGCCGGTGGCATAGCCAACTGTGAGAGCCGGTGGTATAGCCAACTGTGAGAGCCGGTGGCATAGCCAACTGTGAGAGCCGGTGGTATAGCCAACTGTGAGAACTGGTGGCATAGTCAATTCTGAGAGCCAGTGGTATAGCCAACTCTGAGAGCCGGTGGCATAGCCAACTGTGGGAGCCGGTGGTATAGCCAACTGTGAGAACTGGTGGTATAGCCAGCTGTGAACCCTGGATGTCAGTGCTGTGAATCCAAACCAGATCTTCTGTGAGATCACTTGGTGCTCTGAACCACTGAGGTATCTTTGTACCCAAAGGTTATTAATTTATAGCATGTGGTATATTTTCTGTATACAATTATAAGTTCTAATAGCAAATATATTTTGTTCTTTTCCAAAATTTTATTCCATTCCTAAATCTCTACCAATGATTATGCCTCCTAAGTTCCCATTTAATTTTAAAATATTAATAGTTTCCTGATTTGGGGAAAATAAGTGTAATATTTGTTGTTACTATTACAAATTCTAAGTATTACCTTTACATTATGTTTTGGTTTTTTATTTTTATTGGAAATTCATTTCCTTAAAATTTTAATCTCTTTGAAATTTACTTAAAATGATCTGTATTCTCTAACTGCACATTAATCATATGTCTGATGACCTTAATGTCTTTATTATTGGTCAATAGTTTTACTCTTGTTTTTTCCCAATCTTCACATAGTTGTGTGTATGTGGTGATTGTTTTTAATTAGAAACATTTCGTACCATATATTTTTATTATATGTCTCCTCTTCCATCTCCTCCCTCTGCATTCAATTTCATGCTCTCTCCCTCTCTTCCTTCCTCCTTCTGTCTCCCTTCCTCTCTCTCTGTTTCTCTCCTATTCTCTCCAGAAAAGCAAACATAAAAAAATAACAACAAATAAAACATTGTATGTGGTAATTTTATTCAGTAAATGGTTCTGGGAAAACTGGATAACTACACACTGAATTAAATTAGATCCATACTTCTTATTCTGCACAAAAATCAATTAAAAGTATACTACTAATTTAATTTAATACTTGAAATGCAAAAACTGCTAGAGAGAAATATGGGAAGTACACTTCAAGTTAGAAGTACAGTCAAGAATTTTCTGAAGAGAAAAGACTCCAATTGCTTGGGAAATAGTTACAAGAATCAGCAAACCTAACTACATGAAATTTAAACTTGTGCATCAGAAACAAAATTCTCACAACAGCACAGAGTCATCCCACAGAGTAGGAGAAAGACTTTTTTAATGTTTTACATTTAATTTCTAATGAATTTCATTTACATATATTTGGAATCATTTCTTTAAGGAATCAATTCTCAAAACTGTTGGTCATCAAAATCCACTCATATCTAAAAAGGCTGAGAAGCCAAATGATGATGTTTTTATGCAACAATTTATTGCATTAGCCTTGAAGTGAAGTTTAACAAAATACCATTTTATTTCCATATAATAGTTGCAAAATTATTTCATGTTTTATTTTCTTGAAATAAATGTCTATTTGAAAAATTAGTGTTTTACTCACTGAAAATAGAATGAGAAAATGACTTTTCTAATTTCTTACCACTGTTACATGCAGTTTTAATTTGTTACTTAGCAGCAAATGCATCTTTCAGGTGACAATGTTCATGTATGCCCTGTCTTCAGATGCTGAGAGCTCCCCCCATTTCATCAACATTTGTGATGGCTTAAATCACTAAGCCTATGGCTATATAATGGAATCCCCTTTAACTTGCTTTTCTCAGCTTATCTGTGAATTTAAGCATTTTTCTTATATTTATTAGGTCTTAAAACTTCTGTTTGGCATAATTGCTTATTCAAACTTCCTTTCCAAAACTTAATGGCTCATAAAATTTCTTTAACTAGTCCATAAACTCTTCTTTGTCCACAGTAAATGTCGCCAATATCCTTTTCAAACTCTGTAAGTCTATATATGAAACATTTATATTAATATTTTATAATTGTGAAAATTGTACTCTGGAAATATTTTTCAATGTTAGAATAGTTGTATATTTTTGTATTTTACAATATTATTTTATTAATTCCTTGAGAAATTCATGCAATGCATTTTTATTCATCCTTCCTCCCTATCACCCCTGAACCCACACACACAATTCCTTAAAGCCCATTGTGTTCAATATTTATTACCAAAATATTCATCAATGTGTGAATTATCAACCTAGAAGGTACCACAAGTCTTAAAGAAAACTGACTCTTCCTTTCCTTGTAGCCATCAATTGCCAGTGGCTCCTCAGATTAGCTATGACTGTGCCTACTGCCTACCTCCATGCTGGGAGTTTGTCTGGCATGAGCTTAGGTGAGCCGTGTGTGAATGTTGTCCCCATGACACTAGGTTCATATGTGAACTGCACTACGGTGTCCAGAAAACATTCTTCATTTTAGTCACTGACTACCTCTCATTCTGACTTTATTTGCTCCTTCTTCCACAGTGATCCTGAACCTTAGGGAGAAGAGTGGGACACAGTCATTCCATTTAAAGTTGAGCCTTCAGCAGTATCTCATTATCCACATGTTAATTGGTTGTGGGTTTCTGTAGAGATTGCCATCTACTTCATGAAGAAGCTTTTGTGAAAAGAGCTGAGAGATGTACTCATGTCTCAGCGGTATATCATTAGGAGTCAGTTTAATATCACGTCTATTTATCAGAATAACAATGCTAGGTTCTCTATATTCTGTGACGTGTCCAATTGCAGGTTCCTGGTCCAAATGATTATGTAATGCATGGACAACCTTGTAGAGTTGGCCTTAAATCCAATCAGAAAAAGATTGATTATCCCATAATAATCATTCCATTGTTGCATAGTTGGTCGTGCCACGCCAGGCAATACTCTCACTTACAAGTTTCACAGACAGATAAAAGTTGATAATAACCTTTCCCATCATGGAGCATGCAAAGTACCTTCTACCACTATAAATGTTATATATCATGCATAAATCTTCCAGGTATGGACCAGTTTGTTGCTCCATATTCTATGGCTCAATGTATGTTGTGTGTCTTGCAATGAGATCTTGGTGTCAAGTTCTGGAGGAGAGGCACAGGCAATTGCAATACCCTGTAAGTTTGTGAGTCTATGCTACTTCCAAGGACAGCAATTCACAAAAAGTAATTCATTCCTAACAGTGATCTTTTTATATGACAACCTGTGATGTCTCTACTAAGGGATCTTCCCCCTCTGCAGGGGAAAGTGATAACTCCATTTAAACTCTATATATGTACATGTATATACACTATCTTCTGCTTCCATAACTTTTGAAAGACCTTTAAAATGTTTTCCCTCCCCATAAATCCAATTCAAAAATCTCCATCCTTCCTCTACATCATTAGATCCTAACTGCTCTACCATGTACGTATCCTGGCATGGCCCTAACTTATTTTCTGAGTTCTAAGAATATTCCAAACAAATATCACATCTCAACATTCAAAAACAAAATTCACAAGTGAAAAAACATTCAATGTTTAGTCTTTCTGGGTCTAAGATACATCTCTCAGGGTGTCTACTTCCAACTCCATTCATGCAGCGCACAATGCCTGTACAGTTCACGAGCTTCGGGCAAGGGGCTGGAGGTTGAAACACACAAAGACACACAGACAGACAGACAGAGACACGGACATCTAGTCACTGGTAAGAAGCCGTTTATTCAATAGCATCATGGAGGCTTATAATACCCAACAGTCAGGTGGGCCAACAGGTGAAAACCTTATCCTCTGATCCTCAAGGCAACACGTGCTCGTGAAGCAGAGCTGGTAAACAACTTTGACACAGCTTTCAATAACTCAAATCAGAAGGAAAGATCTCTAGCAGGGAAGAGCAGCTGGAGGCCAGGACTCCAAATGGTCCCAACACATTCATTTTTTGATAATTTTATGATTTCATTTTCCCAACAGGCTAATAATATTGTAGTGTGTGACGTGTCACATTCCCACTTTCCATTTCTCAGTTTATGGACTTAGCCCAGATCACGCATCCAGTGCTCAAATCTAGTCTGGCCACCCGTGCCTGTGCCACAACCAATGTCTGAGCGTCATTCAGGACTTACCCTCTTTATCTGTGAAACACAGACCACCTCCCATGCACATCTAACCTTTCCCCAAGTCAGATCTATCCCCACATATCAGATTTGGATCAGGAAGCAAATCCTGTACATCACCACAGTCCCATTTTTTTTCCTGTGATTTCATTTGCCCCAATTCATTACCAACCTCTGTGTAAAACACCCTCATAGCTCTTTTCTGTCCCAACCTGCTCTTATCATATCAGACTTAGAAATAACAGACTATGCCAACATCTTTGAATGGTATTATTTATAAAGCAATAAAAAAATAAAAAATAAAATTCTTTAAAAAATTTTAAAAATGCAAATGATATGAAAGAATAATTCAGTATCTGTTCTCAAAACTCTACTCGTCCTGAAGAAAGTTTGCCAACTGTTCTTTTAAATTGTGTGTCCTAGAGTTCATCTCTAGGACACACAATTTAAAAGAACAGTTGTAAACTTCATCAAATGATCCACAGAACTTGAAGAAAGAGCTCAATGAACTTAACAAGAAAGAGCTTTGAACTAAAACTATTCCAAAGACATAGGGAAGACTTCTCATTCTGATCAAGGGAACAGTTAATCAAGAAGACATTACATACAAACGTATATTCATTAAACTCTGGGGAACCCAATTTCATAAAATATGTACTGGATTTAAAACATACATGTTAGCCTAAATCCATTGAGAGTTAGTTATTTTTATACCAAACACTCTCCCATAAATAGATCATCTGGAAAAAATAAACATGAAAACATCAGAATTAATTGGCATCTTACATCAAATGGATTTAAAAGTCTCTACACAATATTCTGCTCAAACATCTAAGAATACACATTCTTTCATAGTAACACATGGAGGTTTTTCTAAAACAGACCACATTCTGGGACACAAAATAATTTTTTACAAATTCATGATGATTGAAATAGACCCTTGCATTCTAACTGACCACAATGCAACAAGACTTAAAACAGACAGAAAACAAATATCTAGCAAGTAGACAAACTCATGGATATTTAAAAACTCATTACCGAATTATGAATAGGTCAAAGAAGAAATAAAGAAAGAATTAAAAATCTTCCTGAAACTTCATGAAAATAAAAGTACAACCAAGTGAAACATTAGAAGGGAATGTTTTGAAACCTGTACTTAATCAAGCTGAAACACCTAAAGAAAATGGATAAATTTATAGATTCAGCCAAAGAACCATAATTAAACCAAGAAGTCAGGCCCATAATAAATGAGAAAACAGAAATAGTAACAGAAAGTATACAGTGAGAACCTGAGGCCTCAACCCTACACAAAGAATTACTGGCAACTAAGGAATGCTGCGAGTTGGAGAAGTGGTCCTCCCCAGTGAAGAGCATACCAATTGGTTTTATAATACCAAATGGTCAACCCTAAGAATCTACATATGAATAACATTATATAGACTGTGTAGGTTGTATTTAGGAATATATATGCATATGTATATATGTATATATATTTACATATATGAAAGGGAGAGAAAAGGGGTAGATGGGAGGGTTTGGATGGAGGAAAGGGAAGGGGAAATGATGCAATTATATTATAAACTCAGAAATAAAAGAAATAATATTTTTAAAAATAATACTTAATAATTTGTGCAGTTGAGTGCAAGATATTCCTGTGTTGTCTCATTACAGCTGATGTCGCTCTGATCCATCTCTGGATGCTGTCAATCTACTTCCGTGTGATCCTTAAAACACTTGCGCTTGCCTTTATCTTCCATACTTTCTGAAAACCCTGCATCGTGATTGATTGACTTAGAGTACTCACATTTTAAGTGACAATTTGATATATTTATACATGTATTTTCCTTTTTCCTTCTGCTTTCTCTGAACTTATTGAATTTTTTTCCTGATTCCATTCTCTCTCCTAATGCATCAATTATACTCACTTTATAGCTCTTACCCTAGAAATTACATGTTTTAAGCCAATTAAGCCCGGAGTGAACAGCTCCATTCCACTTCAGATGGTCCTTCCTCCCACCAGCTGCTGGTGAGCTTTGTTCATCTCACTTACTCGGGTGCTGAAATCACCAAGGGCATTAAAGTATTTGCTAACATAGGGCTGGCTTAAGTAGATCGACTCCAAAGATGGATGCATTCCCACACTTTCATCTCTTTCTTTCCTCACTTTTTCCCTTGACCCTCTTATCTCTCTCACATTTTCCCATCTAAACACCTTTGCTGTCACTTGGATTTGCTGTCATCCAGTTCCTTACTTTGAGCTTTCTGGGGAAATCTTTATTTTCCATTTACTCTGGATGATAATTGTTAACACAGAATTAGCATCTGCTGCTATGCTATTTTCTTTCAGACTCTTTTTGCTTGGACGATTTCTGCTTTTAGAGGCCAAATGCCAACTCTCCTGAGTCTTTTGAGCATTTTCTCTTTACTTTTGCTTCTTACGGTATATGCACATATGATGTCTTTTTCATTTTCCCACTCAGGGCACATCTCCTCCTAGATTTGTGTGATGTGGGATTCCCCTGTGTATGCTGTGAATACCATTGGTTAATAAGGAAACTGTCTTGGGCCTCCACAGAGCAGAATAGAGGTAGGCAGGGAAAACTAAACTGAATGCTGGGAGAAAGGCAGTGGAGCCAGAGAGAATCCATGTAGCCCCCTCCTCCACCCCGGGAGCCAGATGGATCTTTATCAGAAAGTAAGCCACAGCCACATGTCAATACACAGATTACTAGAAATGGGTTAAATTAAAATGTAAAAAGCTAGCTGATAAGAAGTTAGACCTAAATAATATAGTTTCTATGTGATTATTTCAGGAGTCTGTTCGTCCAGGAAACAAACTAGCGACCTCTTATTACATTTGTCCTTTATGATACTGATGTCCATCAGATCTGAACATTGCTAATGCTGTTGCTACAGTTACTTCTACTTCATTCTCCATTACTTTCTTGCAGATATTAATGATATTCATTTAATATTGTGTTACATTTGTTAAAATGCTTGCTTTATTTCTTTTTAATGTTGCCTTGCAATTTCTGAATTTTCTATCCATCTGTCACTTCCTGATTTTAATCTTTGACTGAGTTAAACCCACTGATAAAGATAGGAAGCATTTTATATCCCACCCCTGTTTTTTCACTATGACTAAAGTGATGCTTTCAATTCTGCATTAGAGTCCATTAATTGCATGTTCTATCATTCTCTGTACTCTTTCTGTTGGTGCATTTAACACAGCCAAGGTCTTCTTATCCGTGGTTTGGGTCATGTTTTGTCCTGTGGCTAGTAACTTTGCATGTTTGAGTGCTACATGTTTACTGCCTGTTTTATGTAGTTTAATTTAATGACAAAGAAAGATAGTATAATACTGTATGCTTTTCGGGCTAGAGTTTAGGCAACTCTGATTAATATTTTCTGCCACTGTAATTATCTTAGACTTTAAATTCTTCTAAAATCCTTACTTTTGACTTTTGAGCTTTTCTGTGCCCATTTCTTCCCAGAAAGTCTATTCTTTGAACATTTTCTCTTTAATGACTTTACTAAAGTACGGGTTATTGGTGCAAGGTAAGACACTGGCCTGTCAGTAAGGGTTCTCTAATGGAAAGTAACCAATAAACATATGGATGAAATTCATAGGCTTAATGATCTTAGGACTGATGTTTACATTTTGGGGAGACAGAGTAACAGGAACTGATCATTCCAAAGAGGTGGAAACTTCCAGAATTAAGGGCTACCAAAACTATAGCCCAATTCCATTGACAGACTCCTGACAGTTCCCTAGGAATGCTGTGTCTGTGAGAAAACAACAAGAACGGCTGGAGTAGTTGGAGCCTGATGTCTTCAGGCAACAGTGGCCACTGATGCTCTTACTTGGGGGAAATGGCTGTTTTTCTTTTATTCTTTTATTTTATTCTTTATCCCAGTCTATGGGATAATACTACTCACGTTTAGAGAGAGATTTTCCCTCATTTTTCTATCCCACATACCAAAGCTTTCTAAACACATCTTCACACACACACACACACACACACACACACACACACACACACACACACACATATATATATAATTACTATATTTTTCCTAGCCATCTAAATAGTTACACAAACACAGCCTGGAAAGAAAACTATTCTGCCAGTGAGGTATTGTTGGGAGACCCTGCTTGCCAGATGTTGTGGTCTACCGTGGCCTGGCAATTATCTCCAAGCTCAGCAGCATGGAGGACTTCCTCCTGGTGAGGGCTTCTTGCTCTCTAGCTGACCTTATCTGGAGAATATCTCTGGGCCTAGACGTGGCTTATCTCTAGTGTGACCCTTGATATTTTTCCCTGCAGCAGTTTTCCCCTGCTGTTCGTATGGATGCTGTGCATGAGGTGTATGATAGGACTGTGTGTCTAAGTAGACTTGTACTAACTAAGACTTGTACTAGGATCTCTTTAAGAACATGCTGTGTAATGCAAAGTAGGTGATGACCCAGTCACTGCACTATCCTATATCTCCTCTCACTCTGGAATAAAGTTGAACTGTCTCAGTGAAGTCATTCTTCAGAAAGATATTTCTGACATCTTAACAGACCATCCAAAGCTCTCTATCCTAAATTCTGCCCTTTTCCTTATGAAGTAGTGGTCAACAGACTGTGAGGAAAATGGGAACCCCTCAAGATATTCATCTCAGAGGGACTTTCTCTCTGGTTCTCTAGGATGACATGTATCAACAATGACCCCTGCTTCCTATTCCTTTACATTGCTGTGAATGTCTGAATGATAGGGCTTGAAGCCCTATCCGATACTTTCTGCCTCTTTTGAGATTTCCTCTACTGTTATAAAAGAATACAGGAATAAGACTTCAGAATGTAATTTAGTTAAATCCTCCCCACCCGTTTTTTTCTGGAACAATGCATGCTATGCAGGTGGCCCTGGGCATGCTTTGACTATTGTCAGATCTGCAGAAGCATTGTTTCAGGTCTCTGGAATGCACTCTTGCAGTTTCCAGAGGAAACACCTGTGAAGAGTTGGGAGCACATGATGGAGGCGGGCCCCAGCAGATGATTCTCAAGCTGGTTGGTGCTCAGCCTTCTTGTGGCAGTTAGATCTCACATCTCTCACCAATCACGTGGACAGAACTTGCTTTCTGTGCTTCTGTGGAAATGTCCAGGTATTCATCTTTCCCTGTGTTAGTTTGCTTTGAGGAAAGCAACATTCTCACAAAAAAACCTACTGATCTTCAGAATTTATCTCCATTGTATAAATTGGACGATGATTAATTAAGTCTCTACAGGTCAAAGCTGAACTGTTCAATGGCTGCTTAAACTTTTATTTTCAACTGACAAATAAAACATTTAGATATCCAAACACTTACTTTCTTTAATTTTGATTTAGGCTTTGAAAAATTTATACATATATACAATGTATCTTGATCTCACCCTCTCTTCAGCTCCCCCAAAACCATGCCTCCTGCACAACTTCTTCTGCTCTGTTTACAAACTGCAAATGACTTGGCTTGGTTTCATCTAATAGAAGAAAATTTGGAGATTATTTTGTATATACAGTAAGAATGAAACCTGACCATTCTTTTTTTCAAACATAAGTCATAAAATAATTATTAACAAAGTCCTATTATTCGCCATTAGGATTATAGGTTAGTGACAGTGGAAAATTTCTTCTCTTATTCATCAGTGTTGCCAAGATTAAAGAATTTACTTGGGCCTAATACAATGTCTAGTGAATCTTTCTGAAGCAGAATATATTTCTGAAGTCAGTTTTTAATTTGCAGTTACTTTATTTATCATTCTAATATCTATTTTACTATAATAATCTCATATTACCTTAGCATTTTGTACTTTTATATAAACTTTAAGTCATGTGAAATTTTAAAATTTAGTAAATTACACTGTATTGGATAATTTACGAAGCACTTATATCCTTGCTTTTGTAATTTTTGCTACATTTCTTTAGCATATGTGTTTGTTCGTGTGTGTGTGTGTGTGTGTGTGTGTGTGTGTGTGTGTGTGTAGACACACATGTGCAGGAATACAATGGGTGTCAGAGGCAACTGACTGGAGTGAGTTTTCTCCATTCAGCACTGAATCCCAGGGATTGAACTTGAATTTGTCAGGCTCCGTGTCAACCGCTCTGCATGCTGAGTCACCAAATTATTTTCAGCCTTTCTACAAGAACTTTCCTCTGATTAAATTTAGATCATTAGCCTTTGCTGGATTAATAGCAAAACTGCAGACATAGTAAAGCAGCCATAAACTCATAGATCAGTGCCTTGTCCACTTATCTATCACAGCATTTGGGAACAGATACAGAGGCTGATAGCCAGACAGTCCTCAGAGAGGGTGTCTAAATGGGAGGTCTCTATTAAATACTTCCCCTCTGAGCTCAGAGAATCCAGGGGAAGCAAAGGCAGACAGGTTGGAAGAGCAGGAGGGAATGGAGGACACCAGGAAAACAAGGCCTTCTGAATCAAGTAAAGTGCATATGATCTCACTGAGATTGAAGGAGCAAGCTCTCAACCTACATGGGTCTGCACCAGGTCCTCTGCCTCTAGATTATAACTATTAACTTAGTATTTTTCTGGGGCTCTTGACTGTGAAAACAAATAGGTCTCTGATTCTTGTGCCTGCTCTTAGGATTCTTCTTCTGTTATGTTGCCATGTCTAATTTTGATATAATAGTTTTTCTTCATCTTATCATATTTTATTTTTTCTCGTTTGGTTATTGTTTCTTGAAAGCCTGTTCTTTCAAGAGAAAGAAAGGGAGCAGATGTGGCAGGCATGGGAGATAGGGAAGAAATAGGAAGAGTGGATGGAAAGGAAATTATAACCAGGACATATTGTATGAGAAAAGAATCTATTTTCAATCAAGGGAAAGTAAAAACTAGCAATAAAGCATCCATGCTGTTTTAAGGAAACGTAATTCATGGCTTATAAATAGCAGAAAAAGTTTAAGAGTTTCTGTTTACTCTGACTTTCAAGGACTGACTCACACCCTAATTGCCAGTGAAATATTTCTCAGGCCACAGTAAGATACTTGGCACACAGGAAATCAGCTGCCCCAACCATCTGAATCACCATCTCCTAATAATAGCCACAGTTTCAGAAGAAGTAACCTTCATAGTAATCCATGCTCAGTTGCCCCGAGAATCATTGACTGCAGAGTGTAAAAGTATCTAAAAGACTCCAGAAGTAAAAATAAATATCCTGAATACTGCCAAACTTTATATCCAGTGGGAATTTACTTACAAATTCAAGTTGAGTTGAGTCATGTACATTTCTGAAGGAAGTCCTACTTTAGATGACTGATAGAACATGAATCTCTTTTGGTATCTCAATGACAAAAAGATGTGTTTTACATGGATGTTTTAATAATATACAATAGGCATCATTAAAAAAATGATGGTAGACCTAATTTGCACTTCATGCCTTAAAAGACTTCAACAGCTTCCTCTATAGGAATGTCACGTATTGCTCAGCTATGGTTAAATTACCTTCTTCGTTCCCCACCTCCTTATTCCTAAGTTAAGCAAGAACAGTTGCATAATGATTAAATTTGCAGGAAAATTCAGAACTTTCTAGTTTGGTCAAGAATAACACTCAAACATTTACAGACCTAAGGTTTCTCTATGAATGGCTCACATTGAGGTTTCATTATGTGTTCTCTGGGTTGTTGACTTGATTAAATCTGCTTTAACTAAGAGGCATACCTCAGTATAGACTTAGAGGATCTTTCCAGGAAAGATTCTTTGAGGGGCAAAATGCTTCCCTGAGTAGGATTACCAGCCTTTGGTAGACCAGGCAAGCCCAACCTCCTGCCTCCTGTATGCCTTTTCCACTGGTGCATGGGTCTGTCTTGCCATCAGAGTCCAGATCTTCAGGCTGTTGGACATGGACTGGAAGCTAGCAGTGGCTCTCGAGAAACCCTTCTGGCTTTCAGCCAAGTTGAGATATCTAGATCATCTCACTTCAGATTTTGACCAGCTATTGGTTTCTGATCCAAATGACTTAAAGAAGGCTCTACAGCAAACCGAATATTTGTTAATGTTTCTGTTATTGTGGCAGCTTTTAAGAACATGACAAAAATGACTTTAATTGAGGGAAAATTTTCTTTAACTCATGGTCTGGGGAACATGGACAATAAGTATATAATTTTCTTTATTATTGCATATACTGTCCTCAAGCTTCCTAATGCTCTGGGGTTAAAAAAACATTAAGGTGGAATCCGAATATCTACTTAACGCCAGATTTTATATTTATTTATTTATTATTGATTTTTATTGAGTTCTACATTTTTCTCTGCTGCCCTCCCCATCTCTCCCCTCTCCTTCAACCCTCTCCCATGGTCCCCATGCTCCCAATTTATTCAAAATATTTTGTCTTTATCTACTTCCCATTTAGATTAGATCCATGTATGTCTGTCTTAGGGTCCTCATTGTTGTCTAGGTTCTTTTGGATTATGATTTGTAGGCTGGTTTTCTTTGCTTTATGTTTAAAAACCACTTATGAGTGAGTACATATGATAGTTGTCTTTCTGGGTCTGGGTTACCTCACTCAATATGATGGTTTTCAGTTCCATCCATTTGCCTGCAAATTTCAAGATGTCATTATTATTATTATTATTATTATTTTTGCTGCGTAGTACTCCATTGTGTACTACATTTTCCTCATCTATTCTTCGGTTGAGGGCCATTTAGGTTATTTCCAGGTTCTGGCTATGACAAACAACGCTGCTATGAACATAGTTGAGCAATGTTCTTGTGTCACGATTGAGCATCCTTTGGATTTATACCCAAAACAGGTATTGCTGGGTCCTGAGGAAGGTTGTTTCCTAATTTTCTGAGAAATCACCATACTGATATCCAAAAGGGCTGTACCAGCTTGCATTACCACCATCAATGCAGGAGTGTTCCCTTTACCCCACAACCTCTCCAGCATAAGTTGTCATTAGTGTTTTTGGTCTTGGCCATTCTTACAGGTGAACAGGTGTAAGACTGAATCTCAGGGTTGTTTTGATTTGCATTTCTCTGACGGCTAAGGATGCTGAGCATTTCTTTAAGTGTCTTTCAGCCATTTTAGATTCCTCTGTTGAAAGTTCTCTGTTTAGGTTTGTATTCCATTTCTTTATTGGATTATTTGTTCTTTTAATGACCAATTTCTTGAGTTCTTTGTATATTTTGGAGATCAGACCTCTGTTTGATGTGGGGTTGGTGAAGATCTTTCCCATTCTGTGGGCTGACATTTTGTTTTGTTGACTGTGTCCTTTGCTTTACAGAAGCTTTTTAGTTTCATAATGTATCATTTATTAATTGTTTCTCTCAGTGTCTGTGCTACTTGGGTTATATTTAGGAAGTTGTCTCTTGTGCCGATGCATTCAAGTAAAACCAGGTTTTTATAATCGATATATCTATTCCCATTTTGTTTTTGTTTTGTTTTCATATTTTGAGACAGTATTTCTATGTAGCCCATGTAGTTCTGGCACTTGCTGCCCTCATGATTGATTATTGTGAAGCCCTGGATAGCCTTGAACTTGTGACATTTCTATTGACTCATTCTCCTCAATATGGACATTAAAGCAATGTTTAAGTACTTCTGGGTTTAGTATAATATGCATAGCTCTAACATGGTTTTGTAGATTTGAATGCATGCCTTATGTATTTCAAAGTACTTTTCTAGTATGTATCCCATGTTTGTACAGAGATTTCCTCTGTAAATACCATAGGGCTTGTATATATTTATCTTCCTTAAAACTGTTAAGTTTAGTACATTAACACTTATTATAGTCAAAATGTATTGTATTTCTTAAAATTCTCTGTCTTTGATTATCACAATTTTTAAAAGTTCATCTTTCTCTTTGTTATTTATTTCTTGAATTATGTTGAAGCTTATTTTTAATATATTTTCTGTTTAGGCTTTTGGGGACATGTTTAGATATATTTTGACGTTCATTCTTGATATTTTACTCTTCTTATTTTCAGTGTTCAATCATTTTGTAATAAAGGTTTTAATAATGAAATTCATTTTCAACTAGGACACTGACACTGTCTTGATCACCTGTCCTTACTTCATGGTCTACTCTTCCCAAGATGGTATTAGCATCTAGTCAGAGCATTGCTCTTTACATTTCTCAAGCTGTCAGATTCACTGATGTTAGCAAATACTCTCATTACACACCAAGGGAGAATAGAAAGATGTGGTTCCTGTCCCGTGACTCCATCCACTAGCTGGTATAATATACAAATTGTAACAGACATTTTAGAATCTGAGGCATAAGGAAAGGGGTTAATTCTACACTTGTCCATGTTTGGGATTTTTTCTCATCTTTACAAATGTGAATCTCGTTATTAGTGTTCAAATTAAATCCTTGCAAACATTGGTGTAACAATGTCTTTGGGAAACAGCAGTATAAGAATGCTATCTCTAGTTTTACAGGCTGTGGTTATTGAACTCATTACTCTAGGTGGATTTTAAATTAAACCTGATCCCATACCATAATTCCTGTCATCTTCTGAGAATAAATATAGCTAAAAGTCTACCTGTGTCTGGGCAAAGAAGCCTGGTTTCTGAGAATAAATATAGCTAAAAGTCTGTGTCTGGCTTGGCAAAGGAGCCTGGTTCTCTTTTTTTTTTTACCTTTTCCAAAGTTATTCAAGAATGTGTATGTTTTTATTTCTGGGATCAAGTGTATTGAACAATTATATATAGGAATGATTGAATATCTATATTTGATAATGAGTCTTATATGTTTGTTTTCTCTATGCATTTTTTAGGCAGAGTTCCATGATGTAGCTCTGGATGTCCTGGAATTCTCTATGTAGATCAAGCTGGCCTTGAACTCACAGAAATTTTCTGTTTGTTCCTCCCGACTGCAGGAATTAAAAGCACATTCCGGCACTCTCAACTAAGCATTTTGTTTTGTTTTTATTGATTTTTATTGAGCTCTACATTTTTCTCTGCTCCCCTCCCTGCCTCTCCCCCAGTCCAACCCTCCCCCAAGGTCCCCATGCTCCTGATTTACTCAGGAGATCTTGTCTTTTTCTACTTCCCATGTAGATTAGAAGGTATATATGTCTCTCTTAGTGTCCCCATTGTTGTCTAAATTCTCTGGAATTGTGAATTGTGCATTTTTTTAATTTAACAAAAAATGTTGACATAGATTGTCTCTGCAAATAGGAATGGTTTAACATCTAGATTAAACATCCAATTTAATCTCTCTGCCACAAGCATTTTTAAAATTAAACAAAAAGTGCTGAGAAAAGACCAGACAATAGCCCTGCCTCTGCAATCAACCCTCAGGTTCTGGGAGGAGAAACTCACTTCCAAAGACATCAATCAGTTTGCAAATTTACTATAATTCATCTGTCTTCCTAGATTGATAAATCAGGCTATTTTTGTTAATCTGTATATTACACATATCATAGATTATATGATAACTGTTTTGACTATATGAAGAACAGCCCTCCAAAACTGCCTTCTGCAGACAACACCTATATTTTGTCTTCAACAAGGTTGGTGTGGAAGTCGAATATCATGGACTTCATACCAATGTCGCTTGGTTTCCTTTCTTTCAACATGCAATTCCTCCAATTTCTCAAGGCATTGTGACATCAGAATTTTAAAATTCATCATATACATTAACCTACTGCCTTTTGCTCAGAAGCTGAGAAGTGTGAAAAGGTAACATTATTAAGTCCTGTGAGTTCTTTATTTCTAGTTCTGGTTTACACATCTGATCTTAGGTTTCACTGACTCAAAGATAAGGGCTTAGCCTGGATGCCATCAGCCAAAGAAACTCCACTCCAGAGGCTCAGCAGTTGCTTCCCTTTAATATTTATTCAGCTCAGTAACATGGGACACATGCATTAAATATGGTTATAGTATAAACATTCAGGGAGGTTTACAATCATCGTGAAAGGATATCAACTATGTTTGCTTATGCTAATAAAAATGTTTCTCTGCCCATTTGCCTCATGTGATCCAAGGCGGTCAGCGAGCAGAGCTGATTACTGATTTCCTGATGACCTAGATTTGTCTTTTATTTTACTGGGGGGTAATATTTGGTGAACGGAAGCATCTCTTATTTTATACTACCTTGAAAGCTCCTATGATTCCCAAAGAGGGGCTGTGTCTCAGGCAACCTGAGACTGCAATGCTCACTGTGCCCAATCAGTCTCTGAGGCTGCACTGATCATGCCCAGTCTTGCCCAAAATCTCTGTCTCATTTCCTGATAGATATAGAGTATTTCTCTTTCCTTGACCACTACTTTAGAAACATAAAAGTACATTTTCAACATTTAAGATCCCTTTTCGTGCTACCTCGAGCATTTACTGCTGATCAATACCTCAGACAAAAGCCAGTGAATCCCACACTTAGCCTAGGAGCACTGCCTTCCCATAGAGTCTCAGGGGAGGAGCAGGGCAAAGCTGTGTGCACAGTTCTCAAGTTCCAGTCTGCCTGTCACGTTGTTCCTCTCCCACTGCTCTCCCCCAAATCCTGGTCTAGGCTGGAGGATTTGTCATAGAGCTAGGCTGTGTCCATGGCTTCCTCCTTTGTCTTGTTGCAAGGGTTGATGCTATTCAGTCCTGTACTGATGAGGAAGACATTAGAGGTGTCATTACACTGCTTGTGCCTGAGTTATTTCTGGAATCTTCTATAACATTTTATCTTATGGATTTGAATTTTTTGCTAGTCCCATTCTCCCCCTTCCTCGCTAAAGAGAATGCTGTGCCTAGATGGGATTTGTTCCATTCTGAAAAATGAGCCAGCCAGCGTGTAAAGTCTTATACTGATATGAATTATTACTTTATAGTGTACTTTCTTGTACCATTTTCTTGTCAAAAGTTATCCACAGTGAGTTTTCCCACATACTCTTGATGTACTTAAGCAGTGATTATTTCCTTTTCCTTAGATGGGTACAGCAGAAGTGTGAGTATGAGAGCAACGGTCTTTACCCTTTCCACCACAGCAAACCCGTCCTGTAAGTCAACTTGAACATGAATAATGTGACTCCCTCTAGCCTCTTTAGGGGCAGGCATACTTGTGGTATCCACTTACATCCACAAACAAACCAACACAACACCACATGGGCACGCATACACACTACACACCACATCCACTCACACACTACACAAAACACACGACACATACACAGTCATTCACATACCACATGCACACACATGGATAAACACATATACATACACCCCACACAGTACACACTCACACATATAGCACTGCACACTCACATACATACACCAAAACAACAAATAAACAAGGTGGGAAACAACAGTGCAATATACTCAATTTGACTTCTGGCTTCCATCTTTACCTGCTTACACATGCAGGCACACATGTACACGAACATCACAAGGACATAGCACATGAGATAAATGTGTAAAAACAATAGAAACTCCTATAAATCAAAAGCACGGCAGCTCATCTTCTCATAGAACCCATGTTTTGCAGTGTGCTTGATGGAGTGACCACAACAGATGGACAAAGTGAAAGATCATAATAGCACTGTGGAGATGCAGGACAACTGGATTTAATGCAGATATTGGCTATTAGAGAGTAACTCACAGAATGAGGAATATAATGTGTGAGTACTCAAGATGTAGAATTTGGAACCATCAGAAATCATGTATACTAATTTAACATTCTCCTACAAGGAGTTTGCATTATAATTCCAAATGAAAATACGAACACATTCACCTATGTAAGAGCATCCCAGTTTGATAGAATGAATTGTTTTAAAGGCCTTCCTATGTGCACATACATGGTTCTTGGTGTGTGTATGTGTGTGGGGGGGGTGCTCACATTCCCATTGCTCTTAATATTCAGCTTCAATCCTTTGGTAGATTTTGAAAGAAAAAAACTGGCTTATCTCTGATGGACATAGTATGACAGGCAAAGCACTCTTATGGACACATATAAACACACATACACAAAGCACTCATATGAATGCACACACACACACAAACACACATACCACATATGCATAGCACTCCTGAATGCACAGAGAAATGGCACAGCCAAGAAGTAAAGAAAATATATAACTATTGCACTAAGCAAGGTGTTACCTGGTCAGCTTTATCAGCTATGGTTCCATTTATGCAAACTACTTTAGGACTGGACACCTAAATATGCTTGCTAAGAAAACACAAGTGCTTTTGGAGGTAGCAGGTGTGTGCTCTCATGCAATCTAAAGGATCTTTGCACCAGGCAGTTTTTCACAAGACTATTACTGACTTTTCTCTGCGTGATGTAGTTCCAACACAAAGCAATCTACAGAACTCAAGATTCTGATTTATTTTCCACATTCTGAAATTAATGTGCTGTTCATAAAGTACAGGATAGGTTCAGATGGGAAATTATTCTTTTCCCATTGAACAAAGTCAGTCAGACAATGTTAAGTAACTTCTAGCTATCTCATCCAGCATTTAAGGACAAGTAGCTACTGACACTAAATCTCTCTTTGTTACTAGAGTGGTTGAAGACCTTCATACTATGTTTTTCATGCCTATGAAATTAATGGAGTAGGGCTAATGTCATACAACCCAACAGATGTTCAAATAATTGAGATACCTAAACATTTGATTTTTTCATTTCATTTTGTTAAACAATAAATTCTTTTATAATTTCTGATTCATTTGTGCCTTAATAGTCTAAAGTTACCATTCAAAAAGAAGCTCACTATATTGTGTAAATAGAAGCATGTGAGATTCTAGTTTACAGAAAGGCAGAAAATAAAATTTGATTAAATTAACAATGAAATAATAACATTAAGTTTTGTCTTAGTAAATCAGTATTCCATTTTTGTTGTTGATTGCATAAAACAGATTCACACAGTAGGATATAATTTTGAAAGTGTTGAAATTTGCATACATTAGCACTCTGGAGGCTAATCAAGGCATTGCCAATTAGGACCCACTCCAGCTGTACTCTCAGCCACTATGGGAACAGTTTATATGGATATGGATAAAATTTACCACTGCACCAAGCTATCCTTGATCTGTTCTCATCATCTACCTTGAAGATGAATCTCTGAGATGCATGTATGTAATAAGTATTTGGTAGATTGTGAGACACTGTGGCTCCAAATATTTAAAATAAATTTGCCCACTACTTTCCTGAGCACTTGACCAATCAAGCAGAGAATTTTGTGACTGGGCATGATGCAGAATGTAGACGCTGAAGAATTACCCAACAAAATTGCTGATCAAATCATCTAAAACCAAAACCCACAATAAACAGCATCAAGACACTATGAGGAAGACAGAGAGAATTTATTTCATAGAGTTACCATTTTACCACTTTAACTATTAATTTGGATTCCTATTCTAGAGTCTTTAGGGAACAACCTCACTCTGTGATTCTAGCCACTCCATCAGCTATCAGCATATCTGAAAAGCAACCCTGAGCTCATAGCCCTGGAGTCCAGCTTTGGAGTTCTAACGAAATAACAGAAGTAGGAAGGTAATAAATTGATGTTTTCTGTAGAATAATCCTTCTGTACATTGTGAATATGTATTAATCTCATTGGTTAATAAAGATTGGCCTACAGCAAGGTAGGATAAAGTTAGGCAGAACAATCGAACAGGATATCAAGATAAGGAAGGGCAGAGTTAGGAGAGATGTTGGCCAGTTGCTAAGGAAGTAGGAGATATAGAAAATGAGGTAGCAAGCCTTGAACATGTGGAAAAGTATAAAGAATAAATATAGGTTAATTTAAGTATAAGTGTTAGCCAGTAACAAGTCTATAAACTATCAGTCAAGCATTTATCAATAATAAATGAGTGATTATTTGGTAATTTGTATGCAGGAGAGAAATGTCCAATTACATATGGATAGCTATCAAAGAAACTCCATGTGGAGTTAGCTTTCTTTATGGGAAAAGATAGCCATGTGGGTAAAGGAGCTTCCCTTGCCTCAATTGCTGATATATACTATTCAAACTGGACCCGCAGGACACAAGAAAGATGACTGGTGAACTTTGCTAAGACAAGGTAGGACAGTCTTTCAAAAGGCCTTGCTTTAAAGAAAAGTCTGTCAAATATGATCAACCTGGAGGCCAGAGTTGGATACCCCAGTGTTACAGAGGTACTTGGGGTAACTGTCCTGGAAGACTAATGTTCCTGCCACTGGGTAACATTTCACCCCCTGGAGTCATTAATGGAGTTGAAGACTAGATAGTTATAATTATAGATTTTCTTAGTTACAATAAAAATAAGATATAAAACTTTAGATTTATCAACTAAGATAATACAAATTGACTAGATTTTGTAACTGTAATTCTTACTTAATAACTGCTTTGTTATATATAGTTATACCATATTAAGGTTAAAACCTTTCTTGCTAATTAGACAAAAGGGGAGAAAATTTGTATAATAGTCCTTCTGTACACTGTGAATATGTATTATTCTCATTGATTAAATAAAATATAATTGTCCTATAACAAGGTAGGATGAATTTTGGTGAGGCAATCAAACTGAGGATACTGGGATTAAGAAGGGTGGAGTCAGGAGAGACACCAGCCAGTTTCCAAGGAAGAAGAACACACAGAAAATGAGGTAACAAGATGTGCGTCACATGGTAGTACATAGATAAGAAATATTGGTTGAGTGTAAGATTTAGTTAGTTATGAACCTGATATATTGGCTGAGCATTTTTAAATAATATTAAGTCTCTGAGATGTTATTTGGGAACTTGTGGGAGGGATAGAAATATCCCAACATATGTGTGATTCCCTGACTGGGTATTGAATCCAGGCTGTAGCAGTGAAAGCACCAAATCCTAACCATTAAACCATCAGGTAAAACCTTCCTTTTTATTTAGACAGAAAGGGGGAAATGTTGTGTGTTATTTTGATTGTGTTATAACAAATAAAGCTTGCTTGGAGTCAGAGGTCAGAAATAGCCACTAGCTGACATAAATAAACCATAAAACTTTGGAGGACTATAGATAGAGAGGAGACAGGAAGTAGTGAGGCAGAGTGGAGAGAGGATATTGGGCCCTTTTCAATGGAGAAACAGTAGAGGTAGGGGGCAACTGGTGGCTACTCCCAGCTTCTCTGATCTTTCAGTTTCTTACCCCAATATCTGATTTCTGATTTTTTATTGATCAAGATTTATTAGATGAACTCTTCAGATGTTTTTGTGAATCCAACAAGGTATCCTAATATATACTATATTTATATGTACTAAGAAGAAGAAAAACAGAAACAGCATTTATACAGTTTTGAGTTTTGAGACAAGGTCTCAAGCTTGTAGCCCAGGTTGGCCTGGAATTTACTCTGTACTTTAAGTTGGACTGAACACACTAGTCCCTTTGCCTAAGCCTTCCAAGAACTGCAATTATAAGCTTGGGCCACTGTACCTACTTATATTTAATAATAGTGAATATTATTAAGCATATAAGTATCACATTTTAATGTTCATATTAGCTGTTTTTAATTTATTTTGATGTTTCAGAATAGGGTCTCTCTGTGGAGTACTGGAAGTCATTGTAAACTAGGCTGGCCTAGAACTTAAAGTTCTGCCTGCCTCTGCCTCCCCTCTCAAGTGCTGGGATTAAAGGGTAGAACCCCTACTGCTCACACTGCTTGGCTGTTTCCATTTATCTGTCAATCATAAGTTATTCAAGAAATCCCCAGAATTAGTGAAAAAAGATAGACTTAGAGCTATACTCTGTGAAGATGTTTGTGTAGCATATCTGGAATGGAGTCCCATCTGCTCAAAGACTGTGAGCACTTGCTAGAGCCAGAAGTGGATCCCAGGTGCCAAGGGCTTTACCTTGTAGGGTGGTGAAATGCTATCTTATTAGGTAGTGATGTTCACACAGTTTCAGGAAGGGATCAAGCAGTCAAACTGTATAGTATTCAAGGCATCAAACTATTTGTTTAGAATAATGAAAGAAATAGAATAAGTGAAGGAAATTTGATGGAGGAATTTGCTAATTTTGCCAAGGAACTAGACTTAAATTTTATGAAAAACCCTGAAACAAGGCCATATATCTTGAGGGTTATCTCAAATGTCAGGCTTTGATATAGCTCCTGTCAGTGTAAAAATCATTAGAGAAGTTGTCTGGTGGTGGCAGCACACACCTTTAATCCCGGCACTCAGAAAGGAGGCAGAAGCTGCCAGATTTCTATGAGTTTGGGAACATCATAGTCTATTGAGTGAGAAACCCTGTTATGAAAAACAAAAAGAATAAAAAAAAATAGCCTGATAGAAAAATTATGCAGAATTTAGATAGAACTACAGCATAAGATTGTAGGGAGAGAAAATCCAAAGTATTATAAACATTTCTAAGAGTCAGTTATTTATCAACATTGGATACCAACACTGGACAAAAATAGGTTCCACCCTCATAGAAAATAGTGCTAATGAGAAAAGGTTGATCTTGATATAAGAAATTAGATTTACAGAAGATGAACATATAGTAGATTATATAAAGATTGCACATAGGAGCCATGTGTGACACAGTGATGTTGCTATCAATGACAGGCTGCACACAATGTGATGGTCTTAGAAAAATGGAATCTCCAGATGATAGTGTACGCTCACATAGAAATCACTCAGAAGACACAGCCTAAGCACTCATTTGACAACTAAGCCCTTTATTAAGCAGCACATGGCTATTAACTATTTTTCCATGGGTAATATTTATTCTGTATAGACATTAACCACAAATATATAGCTAAAGATGGGAATGATTGACTTTATCAACTGCCAATTAATGATCGCTTTGGAGTTCACGATGGCTAATTGTTGACAGAGGCTGCTCATTAGTTCCCAGTTGCCCAG
Organism: Ondatra zibethicus; assembly: GCA_004026605.1. Lineage (NCBI taxonomy): Eukaryota > Metazoa > Chordata > Mammalia > Rodentia > Cricetidae > Ondatra > Ondatra zibethicus. The sequence continues at coordinate 137,307 of PVIU01002612.1, read as the reverse complement.
ACCCAAAATAATCACACAGAAACTATATTATTTGCAATACTGTTTAGCCAATAGCTTAAGCGCATTGCTAGCTAGCTTTATATCTTAACCCATTTCTATTAATCTGTGTATGACCACATGTTTGTGGCCTACTGGTGAAGTTCTGTCTGGTGTCTGTCTGTCTCCTGTGTCTGTCCCCTCTGGCAGCTTCATGACTTCTCCTTTACTCTGCCTACTTCGTCCTCCTATATGTGCTTGGAAGCCCGACCTTGCCCTATTCTGCTAAGCCACCGGCCAAAACAGCTTTATTCATTAACCAATAAAAGCAGCACATAAACAGAAGGACTTCCCACACCATTCCCCTTTTTCTTTTCAAATAAAAAAGGAAGGTTTCAACTTTAATATAGTAAAATTATATATAAAAATAGTATCAAGCAAGAATTATAGTTGTAATATTTATATCTACTTCATTTTTATTACAACTAACAGAAACTATAATTATAACATTTTATTCTTCAACTCCATTAAAGACTCCAGGAGGATATAATATTACCTATGTTAACAGGTTATAAGCAACTTCCAAAACTCTAGAATTGACAGAGACATCTCATTGCCTGGACAGTCACCCAAAGTTCTTTTGTAACTTTTTGGCAGCCAATCTTCAGCCTACAGGTCCATAGTATCCAGTAGACTTTTCCACAAAGAAGGAAATTTTAAAGACAGTTTTACCTATATTGGCAGTTTGTCAGTCACTTTCTTCTGTATCCTGCAGAATGTCTGGCAGACTCTTTCATGAAGCAGGAACCCCGAAAGATCATCTCACCTTTAGGCAAATAAAGCAGTCATTTTTCTGTGGGCCCTGCATGTCCAGTTCATATAGCATAACATCAAGTAGTCCAGGCAAGAGCATTTTCTTGCCCATATGACTAAAAAACTCCACAAGGAGTTTCTCGATGCCCATTTTCCTCTTGAAGTCATTGGTGTTGTCAGGAGCTAATGTGTCTCATTGTCATGAAAAGTCTAAGTTCTTAAAACATTTAAAATGCCATATTCTTTAGTCTTTGAAAGACATGAAGAATATCTATCCATCTGAAATATACTCTTGTACATCTAGAAAACCTAACTAACATGACTATAAGCATAACTATTATAGATGAATATCTATTAATCTGTATTTCTTAATTAAACATTGCATTTTTAAATGAGCTGCACAAACACAATACTTTAATCAAGAACAGAAATAGACATATAACAAAATTGACCTAAAATTTGTATCAATAAAACCAAGATTCATATTAATGCAAAATATTCATCTCTATAGCATATCCCCTCTTTAAAGTAAACTAACATTTATAAACAATATTTGGGTAGCTCTCTCAGATTTTATGTGGATTTAACTGGCACATGTTAGGTAGCAATCTATTGACAGAGGCTGCTCATTAGTCCTGATCCCCCAGATCCGAAATAATGACATAGAAACTACATTATTTGCAATTCTACTTGGCCAATAGCTTACGCATATTGCTAGTTAGCTCTTATATCTTAAATTAACCCATTTCTATTAATCTTTGTATTTCCACGTGGTGGTAGCCTACTGGTAAGTTTCTGTCCGGTGTCTGTCTATCTCCTGCAGCGGCTCCATGGCTTCTCCTTTACTCCACCTACTCTCTTCTCTTCTATCTTCTTGGAACTCCCTTCTTGCCCTATTCTGCTAAGCCACTGGTCAAAACAGCTTTATTTATTAGCCGATAAAAGCAACACATAGACAAAAGGACTTCCAACATCAGTTAATTTTACTGGGTCTCCAAATTAAGCTGAAAATTAATAATGCCTTTTATTTCCATCATAATTTCATATGATCTTTCCTTTTTCTAGAAACCATGAAAAGGATAATAAGTTAATATAAAAGATATTGACAGAATGAGAGAAAAGTCATAATGAATTAATCCTGGTATTTTTGTAACACTTGGAAAATAAGCCGTATATACTGCTTTCATTGTATAATAAGAGACTGTCTGAAAAAATACCAAATAACCATCTTGGATTATAAATAATGCATCTGCCTGGGCATCATAGCACAAATGGATAGCTCATGAAATCTCCTCTGGCTTTATTAGATATATTTTTACTCAAAATGAAGTCTCTGTGTTGTAATTCACATTCCAGACAGCTGCACTTGGCATTTTTTACAAAATAAACCATCAGAAAATGGTGATAATAAAATAAAAGATGGTAAATACATCATCTCACACAAACAGAGTCAGTTACTCTTGTCATTGTGTGGGAAAAACTACGAAATGGATAACCATGCTTTCTACCACATCTCTAACCAGTCATGGAAAGCAATTGCTTGCGAAAATTGTTCCTTTGAGAATTCAGGAAGTAAAATTGATGATAAAGATACTGTTTTAACTATGCATTTAATACACTTTCATTTGAAGGACCAGGCATTAACTTTGAGTCAGCTACAAAATCTCTTGGAATAGAAGAACAACATTGCAACTAACTTTTACAAAAATATTTATGTGCAATTAATTTGTCAATATTTTCTCTTAGATTAAAAAACTTTTCAACTTGGTAAAATAAACAGAAAATTCAGGATAGCTAAAATAACCCTGCACAATAAAAGAACTTACAGGGGTATCACCATCCCTGATTCCAAGTTCTACTAAAAAGCCAAAGTAAGAAAAACTGCTTGGTATTAGTATAAAAACAGACAGGTTGATCAATAGAATCAAACCAAAGACCTAGAAGTAAATCCACACACCTACAGACACCTGATTATTTTTACAAAGAAGCCAAAATTATACAATGGAATAAAGAAAGGATCTTCAACAAATGGTGCTGGTATAACTGGGTGTTGGCATGTAGAATAATGCAAATAGATCCATATCTATCACCTTAAATTTTAAGCAAAAAACTCAAGTCCAAGTGAATCAAAGACCTCAACATGAATCCAGATACACTGAGCCTGTTAGAAGAGAAAGTGGGAAGTAGCCTTGACACACTGGCATAAAAGACCACTTCTTGAACAGGAAATCAATAGAGAGGAATAAGATCAGTGCTTAATAAATGGGACCTCATGAAACTGAAAGGCTTCTGTAAGGCAAAGGACACTGTAAATAGCGCAAAATGGCAGCCGATATAACCGGAAAAGATCTTCAACAACCCCATATCTGATAGAAGACTGATTTCCAAAATATATAAAGAACTCAAGAAATTATACAATAAATCAAATAATCCAAATAAAAACAGAGTATATATTTAAACAGAATTCTCAACAGAAGAATATTAAAAGGCTGAAAATAACACTTAAAGAAGTATTCCAAAATCTAAGCCATCAGGGAAATGCAAATCAAAACAACTCTGAAATTCCATCTTATGCCTTTCAGAATGGCTAAGGTCACAGACACATAAGTTAGCTCATCCTGGAGAGGATGAGCAACAACAGAACACCCCTCTATTGCTGGTGAGGGTGCAAACTTGTTCTTTGGAAGTCACTGTGTGATTTCTCAGAAAACTGGCAATCGATCTACCACAAGACCCAGCTACACTATTCTTGAGTATATAGCCAAAGGATGCCCAATCATACCACAAGAACACTTGCTCAACTATGTTCATAACAGCACTATTCCTACTAGCCAGAACCTGGAAACAACCTAGGCATACCTCAACTAAGGAGTGGATAAAGAAAATGTGGTACATTTATACAAAAGGGTATTATTCACCTTTAAAAACAATGGCATCATGAAATTTGAAGGCGAATGGATGGAATTAGAGAAAAATAATGCGCAGTGAGGTAAACCAGATCCAGAGAGATAAGCATGGTGTGTACTCACTTATAAGTGGATACTAACTACAAAGGATAAACATGGTGTGTACTCACTTATAAGTGGATATTAACTGCAAAGTAAAGGATAGCCATGCTACAATCCCCAGACCCAAAGAATCTAGCTAACAAGGACGATTCAAGGAAGGACATCTGGATCTCCCTGGGAAGGGAAAATAAAAGAGATTTTGGTGAATAATCTGCATGTGGATGGGGAATGGAACATGAGAAATCAGGTTAGGAGACATAAGGGAAGCATAAACTGGCCATCTCTTGTAGCCAGGCAAGACTTCAAATGGAGCAATTGGGCTACTAACAAGCCACATAACGTTTGACCTTCAGTCTGCCCTCCCTATGGGATATGCTTGGGTAAAGGTAGCACAGAAATTGTGGAAGTGTCAAGCCTGGTGCGGGAGAATTGTCTGTATTCTGTCAAACATGTTTTAAATAAATGCTGATTGGCCAGACAGGAAGTATAGGTGTGACAACCAGACAGGAAGTAAAGGTGGGGCAATGAGAACAGGAGAATGCTGGGAAGGAGGAAGCCCATTCCTCCCCAGTCCTGCCCAGAACACCGAAGAAGCAAGAAAAAGGTACTGAGCCATGTGGCTAACATAGATAACAATGATGGGTTAATATAAGCTACAAGAGCTAATAAGAAGCCTGAGCTAATGGGCCGATCAGTTTATCATTAATATAGACTCTATGTGTGATTTTATTTGGGGCTTACTGGCTGCGGGAACTGGGCAGGACAGAAACTCCGACAAGCGGGCCCTCATGTTACACAAGCCAATGACTGGTATAGCCTCAAACTCATGCCAGGAGAGTAAGCTCACCATTGATACTTCCTGGAGCTCTAGCACCCATTGACTGAATGACGTAGAGACTTGGGATAGAACCAAGCATATCTGGAGGTAGATAGGTGCCTAGGCTAATTGCCATCAGAGAGGCTTCATCAATCAACTAATGGAAAGAGATACAAACCCATAGCCAAATATTAGCAGAGGTTGGGGAATCCTGCAGATGAGAGGGGATAAGGATTATAGGAACCAGAAGGGTCAAGGATACCACAAGAAAATTCACAGAATCAACTTACCTGGGCTCATAGCAGTTCACAGAGACTCAGTCAACAACCAGGAAACCTACATGGGACTGACCTCTGTCACTCTGCATGTAAGTTACAGTTGTGTATTTTAGTGCTATTGTGGGACTCCTAACAATAGGAACAATGACTGTCTCAGACTCTTATTGACTTTTGGCATCCTCTTCCTTATACTGGGTCACCTTGTCCAGTCTTAAGACATAGGAAAGTGCTTAGTCTTACTGTAACTTGACGTGCCATGATTTTTTGATATTATGGACAACCTGCCCTTTCTTGAACAGAAGGAAAGAGGAGGAGCAGATTGGGCATGTACACAGAGGAGGTTGAAGAGAAAGATTAGGAGGAGATGAGGAAAAAGAAAGGACAACCAGGATGGAAAGAAAGAAAGAAGAGAGGAAGGAAGGAAGGAAGGAAGGAAGGAAGGAAGGAAGGAAGGAAGGAAGGAAGAGAGAGAGAGAGAAAGAGAGAGAGAGAGAAAGAAAGAAAGAAAGAAAGAAAGAAAGAAAGAAAGAAAGAAGAAAGAAAGCAAACAAGCAAGCCTATATCATTTGGGGGTTAATTATGTTTTTTTAGTTTTTAATTTTTTCACTATTTGAAATTTCATTCATTTGTACAATATGTCTTGATCACATACACTCCTGGTTCTCTCCTTTCAAGTCTCTGCAGACTCCCCCAACATTTTTTCTCCTCAAATGTATATTCTCATCTTTTGCCAATTACTCACTGAGTACAAATTAATGCTACCACAGGTCCATGGATGTGGTATCATCCAATGAGGCATGGTCCAACCATAGCCATCCCCCGCCACCCCCAAAAAAGTGAATGTCTCTCTCCAAAAAAGCATTAACCACCAATAGCTCTTCTGCTCAGGGTAGGGTCTCAGGAAACTGTCCCTCCTTCACACTGGAATTTTTAACTGGTTTGATGCAGAATTTGTGTAAGTAACCACATCTGATGTGAGTTCGTGTGTGCAACAGCCATGTCATGTGCAAACCCCGCGTTTCACAGCACCAATGCAGAATTTGTGTATGTAACCACATCCGCTGTGAGTTCGTGTGTGCAACAGCCATGTCATGTGGAAAGCCCATGTTTCACAGCACCCTTCCAACTTTCAAGTTCTTCTGCTGTTTCTTAAAGCTTGCAGGGAGCTCATGGGTGTTCTCTTCGTGGCTGAGAATTCGGTCACTGATTCTTAGCACTGTGGGCAGGTGGTGAGAGCTATCATCTGCAGTAACAAGCTTCTCTGACAAAGGTGAAAAGCAGCTGAAATCTATTGGTATAATCAAAAATATTTAGAAGACATTTCATTCCATGATCATTAAAAAGAAACAATAGGTTCTCCCCCGAGTCTACCATTTCTGTAGCCACCGCTCTGTGCCATCTTTCCATTAAATCCCTCCTTTGGAAGATGTCTAACAGCCAATCATTACAGAGGTGAGAATTCCTGAAAATCTTGCCATTCCTTCCCAGGAGGTGCTTCTTACTCACCAGATAAGTAATGTAAGTATTGTGGCACACAGAATCTGATGCTGTCAATGATCGTTGACATCTTTCTTTTTCTCCCAGCAGCCTGCGCAGCCCCTTCCAGAACTGTGAATGAAAACAATCTGGGAGAGTCTTTTGGTCAGTCGGAGACTGATTTCTTGATGTCATGCAACCAAAGCACATGGTGTCTTTGACAATAGGGTCTTACCATCTAGCTGTGGTAGTCAATCATCAGCAATGGTCATAGCCTGTAGGGTTTTTGTGCCTCAGGGGCCTTGATGACCATTAACTCATAGGGAAGCAACCTGTGGCTGGCAGTGAGGTTTTCATTTAGTAAACCTCGTCTCCTGGGATGTTTATTTCTTTCATGATTAAAACGCGCTGCCAATTTTAGTGTCATATTTGTGCAATCTCCTGCCAGCAGATTACAGCATCTCTACCTGAGAGACCTCTGAAGATCGGCTAGATGCGTTTGTCCTCCCCACTTCACTTGACACAGCAGAAAGCTGAAGCTTTGCATTTCATTCGTTTCTCTTGTGTTGATGAAATGGTCCAGTGATCACAGAAACCTGCTTGAAATCCCATTGCTGTACAAATAAAGCACAAGCCATGATTTATTATTTCATTTCACTGGGGAAAATTTTGAATATTTGAAAGAAGAGAAAAAGCTAAGTTTCTGTGCCTATCATGTAGCTATATGTAAAAGTCACTAAGCATGATATATAAAAATAATTCTTATTAGTTTGAGAGCACATGACTCAGTGGACTATAGGCAAAATAAGATAAGAAAGTAGATGGAGGACTGCCTGAGAAGAAAGAGAAACTCCGGGGGAAAGGGTGATAGATGATAGAGGACAATGGGTAAAACTAAAATTCATTACATGCTTGCATGAAACTCTCACGGAACAAACGGAAAAGTACGTGGGGAAACATGAATTCAATAATTTTTCCTTAAACTGAACTCTGGGTGGCTGGAGAGATGGCTCAGCAGTTAAGATCCCTGGCTGCCCTAGGACTTAGATGCAATTCCTCGAAGCCACATGACAACTCACAACTGTCTGTAACTCCAGATCCAGGGGGTCCGACACCCTCACACAGAGCATATATAGGCAAGAGCACCAGCACACATTAAGCAAATAAATAATAAATAATATTTGAAAAAAAATAAACTCTGATTACACAAGTCTCTTCAATATAAATTAGAACCCAGCATACAAATAGAGGCTTTTCTTCTTCATAATCCTGAAACAACTGTGCACTTTCTGCTTCGAGGAATTAAATCATAACTGTATGCATGGTCTCACACTGATGTCTGATATTCTGTAATGGAAGGTGTGGGGAGAGTAAGGAGCGTGAGATTTAACCGTTGGAGGTAAAATCCAGTCAGTGAGGCTGAATTCATTTTATGCATGTATCAGAAATTGCCCATGCTGGGAAAAAGTACAGTCATCTAATAAAGACAAACTGTGCTTAATGTCAGTTTTACTAAAGCTTTCTGCAATTCAAAATGCTGCTTTTGTATTAAAACAGTTGGCAGAATATTAGACAGTTCTTAGGGTGACAGCGATACGCGCCATACAGAAGGCAAAGCCTGCCGAGAATCAGAAAGGATGAAATTTATAACCTTTGATTGGGAAATTGTTTGAAGTGGTGAAGAAAGATTGTTTTAAAGAACATTAATTATATCGTGAATTCTCTATAGCTCTTAAGAAACATTTTGTATCAGAAGAAAGAGAAAGTCTTTTCTAAAAAATCTGCATCTCCATATATTCAAACGGCTCCTGACTGGCTTTGTTCAAGGCAACATCTTATAAGAGGTAAAAATATATAGCTAAACAAGGTGGACTACTGTCGTCAGATGAACTTCTTAATTAAATTAAGTGGGGAATTCCATACCCAGACATGCCTACCATAACATTGACATTTTAAGGCACCTCTAGCTGTGAAATAAAAACAAAAGAATTATTTGAAACACCATTAAGACATTTGCACTTTGAAATTTGTCTATAAAAAAAGAGAAAATGAAGCAAATAGATATTTGTCAAATATTATAGATAAATTGTTTTTTACTCAAATTTGAAAATAATAGGAAAACGTTCATGGACAGCAGACAATGAAGGGTTGGAAGCAGCACATTTATGGACAATCCTTGTCAGGAACTACAGGAATCACAACCTTTTCTACTTTTAGGAAATTCAGCTTAAAATGTCCTGTATCTTCTATCATTTTAACACACAAAATCGTGTTTCCAATCGAATATTTAAGAGATTTAAATGCTATGCCAATCTTAGGAACACAGGATTTTAAGAATCTAAATGAAAAAAGAAGTGAATGAATGACAGACACTAGGTTCATTGTGAGCTATAAGAAATTTCTTTAGTGTTTTTCACCAGAAAGAACAAAGCATTCATTTTCTCGTGTTTTCATTGTCTTTTCATATTGCATCCATTAACAAACTTGAATCATTTCACATTATATGCATATCTAATACTTCAATCTTAACAATAAAATAATATGTAAACTTTGTCAATTATATATCATTGAAACTGGTAAACAATGAAATGATTAAAAATTAAAATGCATGTATTGAAATTTTTTAAAATTGGTATATTCATTTAAGGGGAGTAGTAATTTTAAATTCCAAAATAATATTATTGAGTGCATTTCATTCTCTAAACACGTGGCTCTGAGCATCGATAAAGAAGCACACAGCATATGTCTCGGAATTCTCTATCAAAAGCCAGTTAAAAGTTCTAGAGAACTCACCCAACAGGAAAATTTTCTGAGCATTATGTACTAACTAAGCCACATGCTTGATTCTCACAATGATTCTGCATAGTGTCTACCCTGAAGAATGTGTTTCTTAAGAAAACCAGACAGGAACTGGAAAATTGCACTGTGCCTTGGTGGTTCTCACATCATCCTATATGTGGCATATGTGATACAGATCTACAGTCATAAGCATATATTCTATCAATATTTTAAGAAAGATGCCTGGTTTCCACGAAGACAGCTGTACAATAGCTGTTACAGATAAACAATAAACACTCAAAGCTGGAGAAGGTTTATAATCACACTAACTTTATACATATATTTCCTTTGATCACACTCTCAGATGTAAATAGATTTATTTCCCTTCAACCCCCCCATAGAATCTGGATTATCACTAATCATTTCTCTTAGTTTCATAAGAGGTAACGACATCACTTTTGTTACTTTTTTCATTCATCTGTAACTATGTTGATGCTGCTGCTGGTGGTGGTGGTATTGTGTGTGTACTTGTACCATAATACCTGGACAACCCGCAGGAGGTGATTCTCTTCTACCTTAGGCATCCGGGAAATGAAAGTCAAACTTACCCATGAGTCTCAGGAACAGGTTCCCTTACCTGTTGAGTCCAGAATATGTCAAAAACAGAATGTGTACAACTACTAGCCAACAAAACATCACTTATCTTTGAATTTCCTCTTGTGTGTGTATTTTTCCTCTATGGTTTTTCAGTTTCCTAGGAATTATGAAAATGATTTCTAATAAATTATAGGAGATTCATGAACAAATTGATATTATAGCAGGGAGAATTTAGATGGCATTACACAGCAAAATGTAAGCTCAATCAAGTGCCATGAAACTGCAGAAAGGTACCACATGGAGAAAGACTAAATTAGGGTTTCAACACTGGGCTACAAAATGATGTAGAATGACTAATTTGTTAGAGCAGAGATTTGTAAATAATATGAAGTCATAGATTATGGCATGAAATCTTTGAGATCTTTTTAAAAAATCATGTAAGATGTGTATCCCTGGAATGATCACCTGAAATATATGCTATATTAAGGTTAACTATTCATGTCTGTATTCTAAGATGATAATGATATTTTTGAGAGAACAAACATTGGACCATTTATTATCTATTTCCAAATCCACCAAAATGCTTCATGGTCATTGGCCTCTCACACATCCTTCCTGTTTTAAATCAATGAAGGAGTCAACTATACTTATCCTGTGATTACAAGTCTTTTTTGTTTCCAAGCTGAGGTGCAAGGGGTGACATTTCATGATTACCAAGGTCAGGCAATTGGAAGAATGTGAGGAAAGGTAACAGATTCACCTGTAGAAGCTAATTCCATGAACTGTGCTCTAATAGTGCAGAGATAAACACATATCTCTCCTTGCAAAAACAACAAACAACAAAGCTCTTGTGAGCTGAAATTGCTGCCTTCGTGCTCCAGCTGAGGATCATTGGATACTTACTGAGCATTTCGTAAGCCTGTCAGACAAGGCTTGGAGGGGTTGCAGCGTGTAAGACGGTGCCTTCCTCATTGTTCTATTGCTAAAGGCACACCATAACTATGGCAACTCTTTCAAAAAGAGAACATTTGATTGCGGCTTTTTATAGTTTCAGGGGCTTCCTCCCACCAGGACACATCTCCTAATCCTCCTCAAATAGTTCCAATCTATAATGCTTGTATATATGCATTCAAATATGGGAGTTTATTTGACAATTCTTATTCAAAGCACCACATTGTACTCCCTGGCCCTCATAGGCTCATGTATTTGAATGATTAGTCATCAGAGAGTGGCACTGTTGAGAGATATTTGTTTGTGCTGCCTCTCTGAGACTGCCAGTGGAGTCAAACCTTTGTTTGGAGGGCGGAGACCACACTAGGCTGATTGCAGTGGACCATAGAGTTTTCTGGATGACCCAGAGGAAGCTAGAGGGACACACAGGAGGAATAAAGAGGCACCTAAGGAGATGCATGATCTGTTTGATTGGGGAAGGTGAAGAAGAGAACAGTTGATCTCAGGTTTATTCCTTAAGCGCTAACTCCCTAGTTTTATTTTTTAATAAAACAATAAAAGAAATTGCTATATGGTACTCTTTGAGAAGGATTCAGTTTGTCCTTGTTGGAGGAACTGTGTCGCTGAGTTTTTAAAAGGCCTTGCCAAGTCCCAGTATGCCACTTTTTGCCTGAGGATCAGTTTGTAAAGGTTGTAGAAACTACTCCTATGCCCATTTGTGTATCACCATGTTCCCCACCAGGATTAAAATAAGCCCCAATTAAAAGCATCCTTTTACAAGAGTTGTCTTGGACATGGTGGTGTTTTTGCAGCAACAGAACAGTGACTAAGACAGATGGGAATGAGAATGGAGATTTTAATTGTCTTTATGTGAAGAATACCGATGTATCATGAATATAGCAAGTTCCATTCTAAGGACAAATTTCAGAGTCCTACATAAACTCTGTGACATGGGAAATAAGAAACATATACTACCTTGAATGTTTTGACTTGTAATATCAACAAAATCACACCTATTATGGTGAGAAATTTGTTGTTAATTTATATATGACATTTAATATAATTCTTACATGTGTTCATTACAGGAAGGATAGTAATGATTGGCTTTTCCAAGGAAGACCATGTCTCTCCATGCCAGACACAGAAGGCAGTGACGTACCAAAGAAGTTCTGCACCAGGGTTCAGCCTAGTGCAACTGCGAGGTTATTGGAGTTACTGAGGGGAGCATGGGTGTCTAAAGGCCATTTTCTAGCCTAGGAGGCAGTTGCCCATCCTCAGCAACTGTTAAAGCTTACATTATCCTTGGGTTGGGAAGCCTAACCTTATGATGCTGTGAGTCTCACAATCCTGCCTTCCATCGGGGAATGTTAGTGAGCCCAAACTCAGGATCTCCTGGGAGCACTTGCAGCTTCTCTGCTCTGGGGATGGTGACAGCTACCTCAAGCCTAGAGGACTGAATACTGCAGTGGGAAGATGAGGAAATAAACGGGACCAACCATCAGTTCACACTTGGAGGACTTAGAGTTAGAAATAGCAACTACCCGGAGACTCTGAATAAAACAACTAGCGTGTCATTTTTTTTAAAATGTAAGGTGTAAAAAGAAGATATGCTATTTCAACTAAAACTAAAATTTCTTTATTGAACTCGATTGAGTCAAGGAAATAAGAAAGAATTTAAGGAGAGAAACAAATAGAGCCTATGATTCGACTAGAAAGTACTAAACTTTTCTCACTTTGGTATGGTTCTTAAAGTTTTATTTGGAAGGTGATATTACGTATATTATTTGACTCTACTATGAAATTACTATGATAACTTTGCCCTAATATGTGGCGTTGTGCCTATAAATATTTAACAGTGTCCAGTGTGTGTGACTGAAGAAGTCTGATATCATTTACTCAATTCTAAGGCACAAATATTTCTACACTGACCAATTTGCACTGCCCATGTGATGTTAAATAGTTGACAAGAGTTCTGAAGAATTAGTGTCTGACATCTTATGGATGTCATCCATGAGATCTGCTCTTGCACCCCAGTGCACATGGCCTTCACATGCTTACTGTTTGGTTCTGACAAGTATATGACCTCCATTCATACGTACATTTTAAAGCATAACAATTAGATCATGAGAAGTATACAAAAGGTTCCAAAAATATTAGAAAACACATGTTTTGCTGTGTGGTGGTGGGCGTGCTGCTGGTGGTGAAGTCTTTCTGTTATTAGAGCATAATCAAATGTAGGAACTTGCCAAGATGTGAGTTTGTAGTCTTTTCCTTTGAAATAACGGTTCAGTTAAATCTTCAGTGGATAACTCCTTTACGAATGTAACCTGTTAAACCACCACTTATTTCTTAATTTTGATGTTTTGTGTCTAAGAATGTAGAATGAAGTCAAATGAAGAATAGGCTGGGTTGCGGTTTTACATATAAGCCTACCATAATCTAGAAACAACTACATATAAGCCTACCATAATCTAGAAACAACTATGAAGAGATTTTCAATTCGTAAACTATCTAGATGAAGCTGTTATGTGGTGGGTTCTCTTGGTCATTAAATAACAAAGCCCTCAGTGGGCTGTACTGTCTGTCACCTAAGCGAAGACATTAGCTGAGCTCCAGCACATGTAAAATCAGCAGCATGAATATATTTGTTAGTCTCTTTAAATGGAGCTGATGATCTGTTTTACTGCCTTAACCTCTGCACCCAGAAACAGGTAACTGCGTCCTGTGACTGGAAACTAAAATAGCACATCCAAACCTGAGTTTTGGTTTTTTTTTTTTTCTCCATGGTATTTGTCAGAGGAACAGCAATGAAACTAGAAAATGAAAACATTTAATAAAAGTGAAAAATTAATCATTCTACGCAGGAAAAGATTCTGCCTAATTTTGTCTAAACAAAGAAAATTTGAATTCAGACTCCTTTCTTTCCTCCAGTTTAAAACCCTCCAGGCACACATCTATGAGTAGCTTTTGTAATGTTTGATGATATTTGCTTTGAAGGTTCAGCTTCCTAATTTGAATGCTCAAAGCTGCTAAAACAGAAGGCAAGTCTTAAAGGGCTCGCTGGAGGGTGCCCGAGAATTGGTAACAGAAGGAGTCCAATTTTGTTCTTGTATTTTGTATTTTGGCATAGGATACTGTCTCTTCCATTGGCCCTTTGGAAGCCTGTGTTTTTAATATCCAATATCACTTTTTTTAAGTGGCACATTGGGGCAAAACATGAAGCAGACCTTCTGTTCTCTAATAATGAAAATCTGGTACTTGGAAGAGATGGGAGTTCCTAGAATAACTCAGAAGAATGAATAAATAGCCAGGTAACTATGCAGCCATGAGCAAATAATCTTGCCTTCCATCTCTTCTGATTGAGAATGACTCAATAGGGTAGTGACTGCTTTCTAGAGAAATCACTAGTTTTTTCTTTCTGCTTTCTTTTTCTCTTTTCTTTTCTTTTTTACTCCACAGTTCATTAAGATTATCTGGATGTCAAGGCCAAAATTTTAGCTTTCTACCACTCTATGGAAAATGTGCCTTGGGTGAATGGATATTAAGCATTAAGTATAATTTCCACATATAAATGTTTAGTTGAAACCCGCCTCCACTCTCTCCTCTTCAACACCTCCTATAGTCTCTCTCCCAATTTCAAGTACTATTTTCAAAACACAAGTTAACTTAATGCTGCCTAGATGTGCACGGGTGTAAGCGATCCTCTGAATTTGACTGCCTAACAAGAGTCGCAGCTGTGAAGGAAACTGACACTGCCCTCCATCAGCAACCATCCATTGCCAATAACTCTTAGGTAGCAGTAGAAATTCTTGAGTTGCTCACCAATGGCTGGGGACCAACCGCGACAGAAATATCACTTGCCAGGTTAGGGGTGTGGGTATCAGAAAAATAACTAGAGGGTATGGAGACGTGAATAAAATAATAAAACAAAACATAGGATAGAACTGGTAGGGAGTTCCAGTGAATACTGAAATCACCTGTTTTTAATCACCCCCCAACTTCTATTTTCATGCCACATTACAAAAGGGGGAAGAAGGCAACAAAAGACTTCTTTAACATGATACAAGGGACAACTTGAAGAGTTAATGGCTTCAACACTTTGAGACATCAAGTCATTAGCATCCCGTTGTTTAGGTAGGGAAGCCACCAGAGACCAAGTATCCTGAAAGCAGCCACCTCCAGGGTAAACGTCCTGTTTCAAAAGAAGGAGCAAAATATGCTTGCATATCCTGACCATCTGTCAGGGCAGAGTGGATCTATCTGTATGAGCCATCTTACTGTCAAATGAGCCAAGTAACCACATCCTGACTCAGGATGTGTAACTCTGAATATTGCCATCAATTTTGAGCAACCTCCCAACTCTCGGACCATCAGACAAGGTGGAAATAGGCTCATATTTTTGGGCCTCCACAACCAACCCTTAACAGGACTTTGGCAGTCTTGATGTGGTGCTGGCCTGTGCACAGTCACAGCCATAAGAGCTTACCTGTGCCCTACCTGCGTTGTCTGGAATGCACTTTTCTGCAGCTGTGCTCACTGCCCCTGCCTTTTACTATCCATCTGTGCACTGCGTGCTGGATTGAGCAGCCACCCCCATAGGTTCACATGGTTGATTTGGTCTCCACGGCTCGTACTGTTCTAGACAGGGAGTCAGGCTCCTCTCAACGGCCACCCAGAATAATTGCCATTTCATTGTATGGTTCTAACTCCATAATGTTGAAATTTAAGGAAGATATTTGGAGTCACATGCCTGCTTCTGTATTGTTTTGCAAAATTGGATATTATGTATATTTTCAAAAATTGTTCACTTCTGGGAGAGTGGAGCCAAAAAATCCAAAGGCAGAAATAGAGAACCCAGAAAATAACCAACAAGGAAGCTCGTGGAGATCAGGTTCATGATTAAACTTCACTACCTAAGAGGAAAGAAAAGAGCGGAGGGTGACTGCAGGTCTCGGGAGGAGGGGAGTTTTGTGTAGGTTCTACAGGTTGCAGAGAACTAGATTTAAGGCTATAGCCCCCATTCACTTACCACCTTAGAAGCAACCCTCCAAAAGACATTCTTCATACTTCTGTCCATATGGCTTTTATTCTCATATTGTTTTCCATTGAAATAAATCCATGACTGTCAAAAGCGGAGTGTTTAAATGCTTCTGCAATTATTAAATAGCATCACTTCAATGACAATGTTCATTTTTCTTTACCTGAATGGAAGTCCAGTTTTGATAGCAACTCATCAAAGAACATATATAGTCAGTATAATCAGCTAACTTGTGGCAATAAATTTAAGAACAGTTCGGTAGGAACAGGTAAAGCAAAGTGTGAGGCTTTGATATGGAACCCCAATAACTTCTACTAAAATTCAAAAAGGTGGTTTTGTTGAAAACAATCATTCAATCAGATTGTAAGGGACAGTGTAATAATTATTTTTAATGGTGGAAAGCATACCAAGGTGTCAACATATTATACAGTTTGGAATTTAAAACAAATTCTACAAAATTCTTGGAAAACTGAAAATTTTTTAAAACATAACTTCCAGCTGCAAAAGCCATGTAAATTCCTACTCTTGTAGAGAGGAATGATTTTGTGTAAATATATTTATTTTCATAACTTTGTGGATAATAGGGAAATGTAATAAACTCCCTTAAAATGAAAGTGAGCCAACAGGGTAATGAGCTCTAATGAGGACAAAAGTATCCAAAGTCAGAATTGTGAGAGATCAGTGGCAAACACTTAATTCTTCATTTCAGCATATTTTTAAAACATAGCACTGAAACTATGCCCCTTCCTGTTCTTTACCTCCAGTAAACATGTACAGATTCACATTCACATTTACATCAGTTATTAGTTTCAGCAACGGATATAAGACTGCCCTGCACCCTCAATGTCTAGTGAAAAGGTGGAAGACAGAAGTCATAAGTATTTTAAAGAGTAGGGACTAGACACCACATAGATCACCTGTGCAGATTGCTCGTGAGCTAGAGGAGACTGAACATATACTTGTTTTGATGCTATGAGCCGAATCCCTGTAAGTGCAGGAAGCAATCGTTTGCTGTTGGAGGGGAAGATTTTAAGGAAAAAAATATATTTTTTAAAAGGTTCTTCCATGAGTCATAGGGGGGAAATTTTTCTAATTTGTCTGAACAAGCTGGTTAGCAACCAAAGTGAACTATATGAAAGTCATTAAAAATGAGTGGTATGTATCATATATGACTGATTGTAGCATGATTTGAGGGAGAATGTACAGTTTGGTGGGTGAGAGATGCTGAAGAATGCTATGGTGGTCAACAAAATTCCTGTGTTAAAATTGGTTCAGCAGTAAGAAGTCAGGTAAAGAACTTCTGCCAGCTTTCAGGATGGGTGCATTCAAATAAAACACGCTGCGGCCTGGTGGCAGTGGTGCATGCCCCTAACTCCAGCAACTAAGAAGGCAGAGGAAAGCTCACCTCTGTTTACAAGTCCAGCCTGGTCTACAGAGTGAATTTCAGGACAGCCAGGGCTACACAGAGAAACCCTGTCTTAGAAAACAAAACAAACAAAAACAAGAAATAAAAACTACTGCTATTGATATAATTTTCTCTTATAGGCTTACAAATATTTGAAGCCCCTTTGATGTTGGTTCAAAATATAACTAGAGACAATCAATCCTTCTACAGTTTGCAATCAAGAGTAAGAGCATATGTCCTAACTATTGATGTGAACTATGTGCAGAGAAGGGGACACAGAGAGCATGCATGACTGGTATCCAAGGTGGTAGTGAACCATGGTGTCCATGT
Source organism: Ondatra zibethicus (assembly GCA_004026605.1). NCBI lineage: Eukaryota > Metazoa > Chordata > Mammalia > Rodentia > Cricetidae > Ondatra > Ondatra zibethicus. The sequence continues at coordinate 119,840 of PVIU01002612.1, read as the reverse complement.
GTCCGTGTGTCCATGTTGGCTTTAATGCAAAAATCTGAATAGGATCCTGCCCTGTGAGCAGCTCAGGGTCTGTGGCCCAGCTTCCCACCACTTCTCAAGGTTTCTTGTCTTCCTTTTAATGTTGTGTATTTCATGCTCATTTGTCTGAAAAGTTTCTAATCTCTTGGATTGAAGAGTAATTATTTATAATAACATGTAGGTAAAGTGATGAATTGATCAATTCAAATCTTCAGAAATTCTTAGTTCCCTTCCATATCCTCTCACGTGAGACATATTTTGTTGAACTATCTTAACTCATATGTCAGGAGAAAAAAAATATTATATACTTGAGTTGCTTGTAGTGAGGAACAAGAAGCAAAACCATAAGCATTGATAGGTATCAAAGGAAGATGCTTAGAATCTCAGATTCAAAACAGTTCATACTATCTGAAATTTATTAATGCAGAATTCTAGAAACTTAAAACCTATTTTTAGTATAATTTAAAACAATTTGTAGGTTAGCGTGCATAGCCCTGGCTCCATTTTGCATCATCTGACAGAGGAGTCATGACTTCACTTGGCCACGACCCCGGTGCTCTCCGCTCCTTCACTTCAGCTGGTTCCTTTCCTTCCCACGGTTAGTCCTGACCTCTCTTACCTGCTATCCACGCCTCTTTCTGCCTCCACCTCTAGGAAGATCTCTTCCTTTCTCTCAGGTTCTAAATTCTAGTTCTCTCTCTCTCTCTCTCTCTCTCTCTCTCTCTCTCTCACACACACACACACACACACACACACCATAAACACATACACACATATATGCACATACACACACACACACACACACACACACACACACACACAGGCACACGTATATCCACTTGCCACATAAGAGGAAACATGTAATTTGCCCTTTAGAGTCTACCTTCTTTGTCTTTTTGTTTACTTTTTAGATTATAACACAACTGAATTGTTTCGTCATTCCCTTTCTTTCCACAGTCTTTGCTCTTTTTAGAATTCATTTTTTCCTTAATATAATGCTTTCCAGTTGCATCTCTCTTCTTGCAGATTGTCATTATTGCTACATAAAATTCCATGCTGCATGGAGCTGCTCAAGTTAAGAACCCTGATTATGGGGCTGGAGAGTTGGCTCGGTGGTTAAGAGCACAGGCTGCTCTTCTAAATGACTCGGGTTCAATTCCCAGCACCCACATGGCAACTCACAAGTATCTGTCACTCCAATTCCAGGAGATTCTATATGTTCATGCAGATATACATGCAAACAAAGCACCAATATCTAAAAATAAATAAACTGTAGTAAATTTTTAAAAAGGTCACTGATTACCATTCCAAAGGTTCAACACTTGTTCAGTTCCCTGAAGCCACTTAGTGGCTCAGAGCGATCTATAACTCAAAGTCAGGGTATCTGACATCCTCTTCTGGCCTCTGTGGGTACTGCATGCTTGTGTTACACAGACATACATGCAAGAAAACACGCACATGAAGTAAAAATTCAAAACAAATTAGAAGTACATAGTGTGATGTACCACAAATGTTATCTCCTCACCAGTGGGAAGGTAGTTATGCTGGTTCCACAAACTGGCTTCTTTGTGCCAGGGTCTCCATGGTTTGTGGGCTTACAATCCTCAAGTGCATCCAAGCGTGGTATAACTGGGTCATGTGGGGTTCTATTTCCAGTTTTCAAGGAGCCTCCTTGATTACTCATAGTAATTACACCATTTACATGACTACCAATACTGAGAAGGTATTTATTCTTTATTTATATCTTTGCTACCTGTTGTTGGCCCAGGCTATCCTCAAAATTATTTTATTTGTGATTAAATCAGAGGCCAAGAATGCCGATAAGGAATTTTATATGGAATGTATCAATGTGGGAGTCCCCTCTGTATTCTGTGAATGTGTTTTATTACCATTGGTTAATGAAGAAGCTGCTTCAGCCTATGGCAGGACAGAATAGAACCAGATGGGAAAACTAAACTGAGTGCTGGGAGAAGGAAGGTGGAGTCAGGGAGACGCCATGTATCTGCTGAAGGAGAGAGATGCTATAAACTTACCAGTAAACCACAGCATCGTGGCGATACACAGATTAATAGAAATGAGCTAATTTAAAATGTAAGAGTTAGTTAATAAGAAGCCTGAGCTAATAGGCCAAACAGTGTTGTAATTAATATAGTTTCTGTGTGATTATTCAGGTCTGGGAAGGGGCAAGAAACTAAAATGCAGTCTTCATTCACAATGTATTATTATATGAGGCTTCATCAACTTGAATGATGTATGTTAGAACAAAATAGAGAAGTTATGCTAAGAAGCCAAAGTGCAGCAACTACATCTAAGATAGCAAGACCCTATTAAATGATAGCCTACATCCTCAAACCATCGACTTCCGTGTGAGGTCTTTATTAGATGACATATAAACTAATAGATGATAAGTAAAACTCAATTCTTTTCAATTAAAGTTAAATACATGGTTTGCTTCTGAAACTCTGCAAGGCCATATTTCAAATAGTATTGTGGCTATTAGCTTACAGAACTCTCAGTCTTAGCAGATACTTAGGTGTGGAGACATCTTCCCCTGTTTAAGTTTTCTATCTAGAAACTATACAGTCAATGTCGATTAGGTGAAATCATGAACTTCCTTATTCTTTGCTTTTTCAAGAATCTTTTGATAGCAATATATAAGGAGATCTGGTAGTACCTAAAACTTTTATCATGGCACAAACCAGCAAAATATATGCAAATACGTGTACTCTTTCTGTTTGTGAATTTAGTTTTTCAGGCAGAATTGATGAACCCTCATTCAGAGCAAACCTTACGCAGTTCACACAGGAAAACATCCGAAATCATCTTTCTGCTTTCCTTTTAAGTTGTATATAAGCTAATCGAGGAAGCCAGGATGATAAACTACCCATGAACGACTCAATTTTCAATGATCAGAAGGCTATGTTCATTGCTTTATAATAGTGATGAATTACATTGAATACTTATTTCACAAGGAAAGGGGCACATACATATTAATGGGTTCGTAAGTAAAAGAATATTACATCTCACTGTATATGTAGAAGCATAATTTTACCAGCAGAATAGTCAAATGCTCAGTTGTACAGCATTCTATGTGACATTTTTATCATGCTAATGATTTTATTTGTGAGTATGGAAGCATTTTCAAAGCGGCTCACCTAATTGCCTCTGTAACAAATCTCTTTGCAAAAAACAAGAAATTATATGCAGTTTACATTTGCATTCGTGAATAACGATGTGACTTAAGCACATATGAAATATAAGACTTAGAATTTGGGAAAGCCGTGGAAGAATTTTTGGACACAAAACAAAAAGCCGAATGACCAAAGGATTCAAAATGCAGTAAAGTTTTGTTGTTCACTTTGCATCTTGACAAACATAAAGTTTGCTTTGAGGTGTTGGCATTGGATACTGCCATAATACATGATTTTGCAAAACATTCCGGAATAATGTGCAGTTTGGCCGTTTTGGCAGCTTCTGTACACGAGTGAGCTGTCTTTGTATTACATGTCAGCACGTTGGGGGAAGCTGGTGGTTTTCCTGAAGTGTTTAATTTCGATGCAGATGGCATCTGTCTTGCACAGGTTTTAGGTGCACAGTCTCTCCGTTGGCAAGCACACTTGGACAGGGAAATGTTTGCCATGCAGGTTCTCACTTGCCTCTGATGGATGTCATGCTTCTCATCCATATGGACTTTGCTAATGTCTAACATGTAACAGACGAGCTTCTTCGCAGATCTGGATTTTTTTTTTACCTTCTAGGAAGCAAATCTATAATTTTACACAACTCAGATATTTCCAACTTGTTATAACATCCTGGAGAACTACAAGCATCCATACCCAAGGAGAAGCAGCCTGGTAAAGCCCAAGTTACTAAGCCTGTGTCAGCAAAGAGTGTAATTTCCTTGAGGCTCTGATGAGTCAACAGATACAATGGAATTAATGCTGCTTATTTTGAAGAAACGTTTGTTGATCCTTTCTGTAATATCCTTCATATTTCTAGTGTTATTTGAACACTTACAGAGACTGATTTCATCCCTATCACCTAAGAGCATTCTTAATGGAAACAGGTTTCACATTTTGTCTCAACAAATAAGAACAAATAAATGAGTACATTCAGCACATTTGCCATGACAGTTTCTCTTACTATGGCATTTTAATTCTGAACGATGGAGCTGACTTGGCTCTGCAGTGATTTATTTTCTTGTTGCTTATGGCGGTGGTGGTTGTATGTTACTGGATCTTAGAACAAATGCTTATCAAGTAAATTCTGTTGCCTTTTTAAAAATTTCCCCACTATTATTAAAATTTGGCAAGCACACACAGAATACAAAAATAAGAGAAAGAAAAGTAACAACAGAAAAAGTTTATTTGGGGAAAAAATGATCTGTTAATTGAGAAGCAAAGCATTTTCTCAGAAATTTCAATTTAAATTTTACTACTTAGATACTGAAAAGCATTCCACATAGGAATCCACAAATACCAGGAGAAGTTTGTTGCTTTAATGTAAATCTTTGTGATTTTAATATTGGAGAAAATAGTTACCAATAAATATATATAATGAGTTTAGCAAACAACTGTTAGAAATACAAGGATGACCCAAGCTAAGACTCCTGGAAAAACACTAATTCAGGATGGCAGCTGGCCTAAGGCACTGCATTCAGAAATACACTCTTGGGGTTCTTCTCTTCATACTGGGTTGCGTTGTTCAACCACAATATGAGGGCTTTTGCCTTATGTTATTGTATCTTGCTTTGTCCTGTGTGGCTATTATATCTTGGAGGCCTGTTCTTTCCTGAAGAAGAAACAGCTGGGAAGTTAATCTGGGAGAGTGAGACTCGGGGGCTCACTAGGAGGAGTGGAGGGAAGGGAAACCATAGTCGGGGTGTAATGAATGATAGAAGAGTCTATGCCAATAAAAAATTTAAAAATGTCATAAAATAAAGAGATGCAGCTATAAAGGAAAGTAAGACTAATTTAGTATTGTGTTTTAACCATTAAATTTTTTTAAAAAAAAATTAGTAAATAGTATATTCCAACCCCAGGAGAATCATGCTGCCTAATGGGAAGACGTTAAGAAACAGCAATAGAATTCTGCACAGTCTGGGTCTTTCTACATCCAGGCCTTCATCACCATTGTATTCTAGAGGACTCATCAGGATTTGTGCACTTTGAATACAATCAAAGCTTGAAGAATTGCTCACTCATGTACAAAGTATCCAACAGGAATGATTTCAGGCTTTGGGTTCTTCTAAGGGTCAACCCATGACTTCCTTCACTCTCAACCACACACCTTACAAATCACCTAGAGAAACACTGCATTCATCCTTTATTCTCTGTGTGAAATCCATCAAGATGAACATATTTTATTTTCTGTTCTGCTGTCACCGGAAGTCACCCTGGTGGTTTGGCATGTGAGCTGCACTTTCACCAAGGCTTAAATTCCACTGGGTCAATAAATAAATAAATAAATAAATAAATAAATAAATAAATAAATAAATAAAATTCCACTGGGTCTTGATATTGAGTAAATGTTAATGGAAATATAACACAAGAGAAAATTTTCTAAGGGCCATATCAAGTAATGGGTTAATTTCCAAGTCTTCTGGTGTTGTTTATAAGTTCAGCCTACTATTATATTCCTATGTCTCAGCATATTGTCATGGAGTTCTCTTGAGTTTAGCATCTTATCTGGCCCTAGTTTCAGAATGATGGTTGAAGCATAAAATATCCTGAAAATGTACATTCCTCTTCTACGTTTGGAAAACTTGTTCTTCTTGAAAATTTTTTCAAATTCTTCAGAGCATATACCAGATCCTAGATTTTTCTTCAGTGAGAGATATTTGGCAGACAACCCATTTTCCAGATGTAATCTATTCAGATATTCTGTTTCTTTACCTCATGCCTAGAATTCTGTGTATCCACTGGATCTACCCAGTATTAGTAGTAACCCAACATTGTTTGAATAACTCATGGTAGCATCATAATCCTTTGAGTTATTCATGGGGTACCAGTTTTATTATCAGTATTTTCATTTAATGTCACTTTTTAATTTTTCTCTTCTTTTTCTTATTTTAGGGAGATGTGTTGGGTGGGAATAGAGGAGTTGGAAAGATATGATCAAGAATCACTGTACAGTATACATGTATAAAAATTTTAAAGTATAAAAAGAAATTTGTTAAATACTCATCTCAATGTAAGTTCTTACCACAATAAAGACCACATCAAATAAATGTTTTATTTTGTTAGTATTTTGAAAACATATACTACTGATTTTTCTTTGCTTTTTTCTATCTTGAATTTTATTTTTTTAAACTTCTATTTTTCTTTAGTTCTTTCAGAGTTTTGCATAGAGTATTTTCATCATACTCCTCTCTCTCTGAAGCTCTCCCATATCCACCCAACATGTTAGTATGCACCCATATTTGTGTTCCAATTTATGATGGCCATGTGCTCTTGGCTGTATGGTCTTCCACTGGAGTGTGGTTCCTTTACCAAGAGTCATAACCTTAAGGAAGACTGAATATTCCTCTGCCTACAGCTGCCAGTTGTCAATAGCTCCTCAGGTAGGGGTGAAACTTCACACCCACCTCCCCATTCCAGACTGGGTTTTTGTTTGGCTTGAGCTTGCACAGATCTTATGTATACAGTCAACCACCGTGAGCTATTAGTTCACCTCTGTCCAGAAGGCCCTGTTTTGGTGTGTTCATTTAATGCCTCTGGCTAATACATCCCTTCCATCTTCTATTCTATCTATAATGATATCTGAGCCTTGGGAAGAGGGGTGTGACATTCAAGTCTAATTTGGGGCTGACAATTCCTAGTCTCTTATTTTCTGGACCTTGGCCTGTTGTAATGGACCATGTTAATCTCAATCTACTGCAAAAAAAAAATTTCTGATGTTGAAGAAATTATTAAAAATAGAAAATAGACTTTAATTAATGTGTTTGCATTGTTGTTTATATGTTTATCCTTTGATGATCATCTGGAACACCTGCTGAGCTAGAGTTCTGATAATTCAAAGTGAACTGACAATGATTTTCACTGACTTTGTTCTGGGGAACTAGTAGCCTTTAAAGTGCGAAGACCACATTTTCTCAATGGAAAAAACTTAGACTAACATATTCTGGTCCATTTTATTCTGATACAGATTGTAATTATTATGTTAATGTCTCTGGTTCTCTACAAATAATATTTCAGGTTTTTGTTTTAATCTGCTAATTTTCTATTTTTGTTTTTCTTCTTTCTTTCTTCCCTCCCTCCCTTCTTCCTCTTCTTCATTGTTTTATTTCTTTTCCTTCTTTTCTTTCTGTTTTTCCTCAACCTTACTCATAGGAGGTCCACACTACCATTGGGCCATATCTCCAGAACAGTTTTGCAGTAACTCATGTAATCAGTTAACATCCTAACTGAGGTGTTAATATGCCTGGTTGGCTTTGGATTTCTATAACTTCTTTACAATATCTACCTAAAACTTGGAACTCACTTTCCATTATAATATTAATTGTTTTGAAATTACTTTGGATTTTAATACTTATTCATATTGTTGTTGTTATATCAAACTGTCATCAAGTGTCATTAAACAGCCAGTTATTCCATGAAAAAATAAGTATTTCTTTAACCTCTGAAGTTTTTACTAAGTATGCTCAAGGGCATGCCTTTTGATGAATCTCACTCTTTCTAAACTATTCCCATAATTAGGGATAAAGTTATGAATTCAATAAATAGACTGATATACTAAGAAAAATGGTTAGTTTTTTGAAACTGTCTCTGAGAACCCAACTGGTCCTGATCTTTCTCTGTAGGTGAGGGTGCCCTTGTATTCATGATCCTCCGTGTCTTCACTTCTGTGGTAGTTTGACTGAAAATGGCCCCAACAGACTCATAGGGAGTGACATTATTGGAGCTGTGTCACTGGGGGCAGGCTTTGAGGTTTCAGAAGCTCACGGAATGTCCAGTAGCAATCTCTTTTCCTGTTGCCTGCTGATCCAGATGTAGCACTGTTGGCCCCTTCTACAGTGCCATGTCTGTTGCACACCACTGTGCTTCCTGCCATGATGATAATGGACTAAACCTCTGAAACAGTAAACCATCCTCAATTAAATGTTTTTCTTTATAGGAGTTGCTATGGTCATGGTATCTCAATAACTTCCAAATTCTGGGCTCATAGGGTTTATAGGTGTGTATCTCAGCACCTGGCTTATCAATTCTACAGCCATGCTTTTACTAAAGAGTCAATAACTGAATCTAAATTCACATATTTATTACAAAATTAAGGAGTATCTCACTATCATACTCATAATAGATATTCCAGTTAATAGAAACACAAGAAATGTTATCTTATTCTGTTATAGATTTTCGTCTCATTATCTTGCAGGGCCAAATACTTCTTTTATCTCATGACAATCTTCATTCATATGTCTCTTGAAGGTTTCTCTCTTCTTTAGAAAACTATTATTCTGATCATCTATAAAGAGTCTTTTATAAACTATAAAAATCAATTGCTTTCATTTAGAATTCCAAGGTGATGTGCCAAATCCTCTTGAAATAAGAATTACAGTTATCTAGAAAAACAGAGCTGATGGCAGACACAGATGGATAATGGTAGCTAAGCAATTGACAGATCGGTATATAGATAAGTAGAAGATATACAAATAGATATAGATTATAAAAATACAGAGATAGATATATGATAGATAGATAGATAATAGAAAAATTGATAGGTAGATGATAGGTGTAAGTTAGATGAAAAATAGATGGTGAATAAATGATATATGAAAGGTTTAGGTGAGAGAATATATAAATATTAGCATTCAGTTCAGTGTAGAGAGATTAAACTTGATACTTTCTGTCACGATATTTGCTTTGGGTTATGGTTTTAAATCTTTTTATCATAGAGCAATATTGAGCAAAGAATGTAAAATTTTGTAAATGATAATTGATATGTGGTCAGCAAGGCCACTAGGATAATAGTAGATGAGAATGCTTTGTATTATAACTAAAATGTATTTTATTGTGCTATATTGGAAAGTCAAACACTTACAAAAGGAGCCTGGCTATAATCACCTAACACAATTCAGTGAATTTTGTTCTTAAAAAATCACTCAGTTCAATTGTATACCTTTCTGCTGTTACCTCTGACTGTATGTAACCTTATTAAAGCTAACTCCATAACAATTCATGAGGTAATGTGTTCCAAAATATACCCCCCAATACGCACATAATTGAAACAAAGCTGAAACAAGACTGCAGTATAATTAAAGAACATAAAATTAGGCTATGGGTCACCTATAAGCAATGGAGTGGAATCTTCAGGCCTGAGCTGGTTTCTGATTAATTATACAGCTAAGATCTCTACATCTTTCAGGCTATAACTGCCCAGTCCTGCCTTGAAATGAAAGATGTCATCAAAGCACTTAACACAGCTCTATCGGAAATGAAACCACTATGAGTTGCTCGGTGGTTAAGAATTCAGGCAACGAACTCAGCATCAAGAAGAGTCTACTCTGTCTTGAGCTTTGTCCTATGAAAGTTATAGAGAATGCAGTGCTCTTAGGAAAGTAGAAATAGTAAAGACTCTCAATCAAAAATTAAACTTTTAGCAATTTAAGTGTTATAGCAGAGAATTAGAGACTTAGTTAAGTGGATAGGCATGTTTGTTTCTAGGGCATGAGGCCCTGAATTAGGATCCCAGCACCTATGTGGAGAAACATGGCCAGGAACAAGACTGTAACTCCAGTGTTGGGGTGGGGGTGGGAATGAACCTGGCCATGTACGAGACTGTAACTCCCAGTGTTGGGGTGGGGGTGGAACAAATCTACTTTAGAGACTTATTGTTTGCCACAATAATCTGTGTTAATGATTAACCCTGTCTCAGGATAGTAAGAAAGACAGTGAGAAAGTCAGACACCGGATGTCTTCCTCTGGTTTTTAAAAATACTCACAAGATTGTACACACATCCACACATATCCACCTTCACATATAAACAAATATAGGTACATTATAAATACACATATGTATATATATTTCATATATATGTAAATACACAAATACAAATGTTATTAATTGCACATAGGTACTTATGGAAATAATTGAACTTTTTAACTTATTCTGTATGTATGTAGAAATATTTTGTTATTCCAGAAAATGTGACTTCATTCATAGAGGAAATTTCAAAATGGTCATAATCTCAGTTTTAGATTCAACTTTTATTCTTCATAAATTGTATTGTTTTATTTTTATAAAGCTAGTGGAAATGTGAAATTTAGGACAGCTCATTATTATTATGCTTTTCTTTTAGGTTTTCTTCTACAATACATATGTCTACTGAATTATGGAAACCAAAAGTCTCTATTACTCATTTATCAGTCAGTAATTGACTCAAAGCAGATAGTTCAGATGGGAAGAATTATGTGGACAGCATGGGTAACAAGAAATTGAAATGGGCAGGAGAAACAAAATGATTAGCCAGAGCGAAGAAGGAAATCAAAGGATCAGAAAAGATGCTTTGTCATTTGAAACATTATTATTTAAATATTGCCCTAAAATTCACTAGCATAGTCAAAATATGCACGCTTTTCTGTTGATAAAGAGTCCCTGGTCAAACTTGAGAAGACATGAATAGAATTACATTATCTAATACTCTCTGATGCGTTACTTCAAATGCATTAATTTAAATTTCCAATGAAATACACAGTATGATAGGCTATTAAAAGCCCTCTAAAATGATTTATTAAAGAACACATTATCATGTCTAAGGGGTATACACAATAAAAATTAAAATAATTACAATAAGTAGAACATAGACAAGGAAACAGAATCAGTACAAATATTCAAGATCATTTGAGATGGCATATGAACAGGGAGGGTCTGTGGAGGGAGGCACTGGCAGTGATGTCACTGTGCATTCACACTTGCGGTTCTTCTTCCTCCTAAGCGCAGGTGTGTGAGCCCTGCCCCCAGGGTGTGAGGGTCTTTGGTGCTTGTTGATAATGAATTATGTAACCACTTCTCTCCAAATAGTTAGTATGGGATTTAAAATGCTAGGTATCTCGCAGTGCATGCCCAGTTTCCAAGTCCAGAAAGGTTTAGTGGCTATGGAAGGAAGCTATGGTTTGAAAGTTTAAAGCCCTTCCATGTCACTGCACTGGAGCGTGGGTGGTAAAAGGCAATTGCTGAACTCTCAATTGCTGGAGTTTAATTGCATGAGCAAATCCATTTCTTGAAGTAGGAGTCTCAAATGCCAGCACGGCTCACACATGCTTGATGGAAACATTTAGTTCCTACAATGTCCCACGCTAATATTTTAAAAGTTACGATCATTTATGTAGTGCAAGTTGGTGTGCTGAAGACTAGCAAGTGAGTATATTTTAGCAGGGTAATGTCAGCAGTACAACAGGCTCACATTCCCGTAGGAGACGAGAGGTTTATGAAAGTATACTTGTATCACTGCAAATATGTTTCTTTCTTTCTCTCATGGGTCACTCTTTGGGTGAGCTTATTTCCCTTCTTCCTTTAACCTCAGAACAATCTGAGAAATTCCCAAACAAAAAAGAAATAATGTTTAAAATAGCTAGGAAACCTAAAATTCATCCCAAAAGAAAGCTGTAAAAATAAAAGAACATAAGGTTAAGAGTTCATTGTGATGTTCCACAGTCCATTAGGGCACACACTGTGTTCCCTGTTAAGGACTCAGGACTGTGGCTTTTATTTGCCAGAACTCCCCTGTGCCTGTGATGCTATTGGTCATGAAATACTGGGTTTCTTCATTGGAAATAGAAATCAGACTACATCTGTGTTCTGTCTTCAACTTGGCCTTTAAAAGTTAATCACCAAAGAATGTATACTGTTTTCGCTTTGAGCGTGAAAAGGGTTAATTTAATAAACAGATTATAATTATTTTAAGAAGATAAAAAAACCTATTACCTATTGTTTTGTAAATGAAATACACTTTAGTATCCATTTAGCTTGAGAGGCAACTACAGGACACTTTACTCCCTATTTTGCACTCAAATTATAAATGATAATATATTAATATGTTTTTAAGGGTCAAGTAAAAACTTTAAAATAAATTTATCCCTTCACAAGTCTATTTCTATTTTAAACTATTCTGGTAAAATGGAAGGCTAAGAAGAAACACTTGTAAGACCTACTGACTATAACAAGAGCACATAAAATTAAAGTATATGTTATTTCCATAATGAAGAGATAAGCTAGTGCTCATATCTGAGATAATCACACTGCAGGAGTGTAGTGGCATTTCTTTTATTATTATTATTATTATATTTTATTACTTTAAAAAATACCAATCCAAATTCCCACTCTCTCCCCTCCTCCCATTCGCTCCACACAGTTTTGCCTGAGCTAATGGAGCTCACCAACTCCAAGTGGCATTTCAAATATATTTTAATAAATAAAGACTGCCTGAAGATCTGAGAGCAAAAGAGTCCCACTGGTCAGCCTTACAGACCAGATTATGGTAACACACACATTTAATCTTAGTAGCCATAATGACATGCACCTTTAATCCCAGTTGCCACACTGGTTGCTATAGAAACTGGGATGTGCATGCCTTTAATGATGGTGGTGCACACCTTTAATCCCAGCCCTAGAGAGGAATATAGGACAGGGGAAGACAGCTCTCAGATGCAGTCTCCTTCTGAGAGTCCTGGAGGCAAGATTGCCATTTTCAGACTGAGGTCGAGGTAAGAGCCAGTGACTGGCTGTTTTACTTTTCAGATCTTCAGGTTGAATCCCAATTTCTCTCTCTGAGTTTTTATTAATCATGTTTCACAGGAGAAGTTGGTCAATTCATTACAGCAAATGTACTGTTTAGCTTTAATTGTTAACTTGACACAACCTAGCATCACCTGGGAGGAGAATGTTAACGAGGGATCACCTGCATGGAGTTGACCTGTGGACATGGCTGGGGAGGGTGTATCTAAGGTTAGCTGATGTGGGAAAAGCCAACCCAAGGTCAAGGAACCATTTTATAGGCTTAGACTCTCAACAAGCAAGAGTGGAGAAATGGAGCCGGGCATGAGCGCGGATGTAGGCGTGTATGCATTGGGTGTGGATGTGATGTGACCTCCCCCCAGTGATAAACCATGATTTGTAAGTGTGTGATCAAATAGACTGTTTCTCACCTCAGCAGCTTCTTGTCAGAGTGTTTTATCACAGCAACAGAAGCGATCAAATAACTTCAGGACACTCTGCTCACTAAGCATGGACTACAGGCAGTTCATTCAGACACTGTAAGAGATTTGCCAATAATGTGACCCTTGGAGCAGAGACAGAATTTAAAACATCCATTGCTTAATACAAAAGCGGGTCTTTATTCGGGTTTCCTGAGTCATGATTTTTAAATATTTGGATTTTTTTCAAGTAATGGAGTGGATTTGTTATCCATGGTGAATCCCTGGGACAATGCTGGAACTCATGATAATAAGATGGCCTATAAATGATTCTAGTATACACATACTAGCATGGACTAGTCATAGGGGAAAGAATGATCAAGCAGGTGATGAGAGGGTTGGGTATTTGCATCACATAAAATCAGTTCAGCCTCTAGGGTAAGGGAAAACTGGCAAACAGTTTCAGGAATATGGCTAAGGGCTTCTTCAAGTATATTTGTGTAATGAATATTCCATAAAGTTCAGAACTGATGATTTTTATTAGATATTGTCAGTGCAGAGACAGCTGCAGATGACGCTCAGAATACTTTTCATCTGAGGTCTTCTTTGTGGCTGGTATGCTATTGCCATGGGCACTATGCTTTTTCAAGTACATTTACTTTTTTTACCAAGCTGCAAAGATGGGGAGAAAAGGCCCTAAGCTGTGGCCACTCAGGTTGGGCTTGGAGGGCCCAGAATCTGCTCCTTACATCTGATAGGGAGGGTCTTACCATATTAAATAAAGCTGCACTCGTGTTGAACAGTGTCATACTGCTGCACGATACCCCACTGTTTGTGGGAGGGTAGATCCCTTCCATTTAGCTTCTTAGACTGATTAAAATGAAAAAAAAATAGAAAAAGAAAAAATCTATAGGCAACTACTGCAGACTCATAAGGAAATCCGCCCCCTCCTGCCCCATTTAAACAAAGAAGCTAAAGAAAAGTCCCTGGGTAATATCTCCCTTAAACTTGTTAGTGAAGACCATACTGGAGAGAGGGGTATTGGATGTGCTTGTATGTGTTCATGTTCAATGAGGTAGATGGGGAAGAGTGTTTAATGGTCATTTCTGTAGTCCTCCCTTTCATGATAAGTAAGGCACACTGCTTACTTTAGGATTGTAATATACTTGTATATTGAAGCTGGGGAACAGGTTTTTGGAGCCAATTTGCCATAGAATTTGCCCCTTCATGTGGGTGCTGACCACCAGTATTTCATCATCCACCATCATGCAGAAGGGCTTTTAGGGAACTGTACCTACTGGTTCTGACAATTTAGGAAGCCACTCAGGGGACAGGCACTTCACATTGTTTTACTCAAGAGAAAAGAGTTTGCCTCATTGTACACAAATCGAGGAAAGGATAGTATCACAAGGGTTGGCCATTTTCCCTGAGCCCTGAAACCTGTTCCCCTGCCCTTTGTCACCATTGCTGAGGAAGAAGTTGCCAGGAACTCATGGGAAGTCTGTATCTGCTCAGCAATGAAAGAGAGAATCATAACTAGCAGGAAATTAAACCCCCCAGTGAAGGCCTAGAAGTGAGAAGCTCATAACCCCTGAGCCCAAGGTCACCTTCCAGGCTTGTTGGACACCGATGGGAGCATGGCACCAGCTTTCTGCCACAAAGCAAAAGCCCCAGGCACCTTCCTCAAAATTTTGGTAATCATATTGGAAATATATTTAGCTCCATGCAGCTAAAATACAGACAGGCATTAGTGGGCATTAGCCTTTTGCAAGTACTATTTCATTAATATGACACTTAACATGCAGGCTGCATGGTGAGCTTAGGGACCACCAGAAGCTTAAATATCAGTTTTTTATATAGCTGTGAGTTTGGCTGTGCTTAATGTGTAATAATGGGTGTATAAAACAGGTAACAGTGAGCAATGTCAATTCATAACAAGAACTTATGAGAGTAACTCTTCTAGATCAATAGCTTCATAGTAAGAAACAGAATTATTGATCTGTCAGATGTGATCTTTTCAATCTCATTTACAAGAATGTGAAGCATTTCACATGAAAAGAACTGTGGGAGAGAGTCACGGGGCAATCAGTAGGAGGCATTCCTGCCCCTGCACTCTGCAACCTTTCTGACCCCTACTCTTGCACAGGGCATTCTACACAATTGGCCTGTTATGTTGATAAGATTTTATTAGTTAAACACAGAGGAGGAGAGAGGTAGTATACAGACGTCCTAGAGAGCAAGTAGCAAAAGTGTCGGTGAGTGGAATATCAAATCTTAAAGTTCCTGGAACGATCCACCACAGTATGTTTTAAAATGTCACTCCATGGCGAAAACAAGGGCATTATTAGCTGTTTACTTTTAAGGAAAATAAGAAACTGCTTTTCAGGTCCCCCTCATTATGAAAGCAGCTTGCTACTTGGATGTAATGTCCTTGAAGACTTATCAGTTATCCAGAAAGCAGGTAGTTTTGAAGAGCAACCAGACCCAGACTGACCTTAGCAGCATTATGGCAATAGAGACACTGTTTATGTTTGAAAACCTAATAGCCCATACTGCCAGGGACACTGTAGCAGGCAAGCTTATCCTGTGTAATGTTTGGGAAGCTCATAGATCAGTCAAAGCCTCCAGTACAAGAACAAGAACTTGTGGTCCTGTGATGTGAAACTGTTGGGCATTTGAAAAGATATTTTGATATAGTGAAACCTCACTCATTCACCCCAAAACTACCTGTCACAAATTGTGCATTATTAAATACAGCAATGAGAACCATCACATTCATGCAAGGCTACAAAACATACCTACAGTGTTCTACATGACAAATCCAAGCATCACAACAAAGTACCCATGTGACCCAGCTTGGGCTGGGGAGCTTACACATATTCATGAGAGTTTAAATCTGCATTGTATCTGTATCTACATGTGACCTTGGGAGTGAGTTAGGAGAAGTTTCCACAGTGGACAGATGTTTGAGCAGTTTCAGCTTAGTTTAAAAAGGAAGAGTTTCATGTAAGGCAGTTATCATGTTCTTGAGCAATACATGGTCAACTGATTGACTGAGGACCTTGTCTGAATCATAGCAAACAGGTATTTGAGATTTGTGGTTGCCAGTAGCTGTTAAAGGCTGCTGCTAATCCCTGAAGCATTGGTTATTCAAGACCTTTGATAACACAGCATGGCCAGTAATAAAAGATGAGCAAACCTTACTGGAAGCGTGTCTTGGTCACCTTGTTATCCAGTGGTTTTGTTGGGCAGAGGATGAAAGTAGCATGGGTCTAAAATCATTGGTGTTGATTAAAGTCTGTTGTAAGGAGAGGGCCCACTTGTTCTTCTGGCCGCCTGGCTAGCTTAGCCCAAAAATAACCACACAGAAATTGTATTAATTAAATCACTGCTTGGCCCATTATCTATAGCCTCTTATTGGCTAACTCTCACATCTTGATTTAACCCATTTCTATTAATCTGTATATCACCACATGGCAGGGGCTTACCGGGAAAGATTCGGGATGTCTGTCTCTGGCAGCTCCATGGCTTCTTTCTCCTATTATACGCCTCTCTTCCTCCCAGCGTTCAGTTCTGTCTTTCCTGCCTACCTAAGTTCTGCCCTATCAACTAGGCCAAGGCAGTTTCTTTATTCATTAACCAATGAAAGCAACACACAAACAGAAGGACTTCCCACAGCAAAAGTCTTTGCATGTTTGATCTCTCAGGAGCAAATTGTCAATGTTAAATTCCATAGAAGTTGCCAAACCCCAAGGATTCTACTTCTACCAACCTCCATAGAAAACTTGAGTTCATTAAATGCTTTCAACCTAGGTGTATCAGTTGCATTTTTGTTACTGGGATAAAGCACCACAATCAAAAGCAACTTCAAGACTCAAGTAGTTATTCTGACTCACAGTTCCAGAAGGATAAGGGTCCACCTTGGCATGAAACTATAGCAATAAGTGGTAGGAACAGAGAATTGAGAGACTACATCTCAACTGAAAACAGAGCCGAGATAGCAAATAAGGAGTCCATATACCATCAAAGCCTACTCTCATTGATGCACTTTCCTCAGCAATGCTGTGCCTCCTAAGGGTTTCATAATGTCCTTAAAGAGCATCACCAATGGAGGACCAAGTGTCTGAATACATGAGCATACTGTAAGTAGGCACAGCAAGAAATCACCACCAGACCAGTCACTCTGGAGAGAAGTTTAAATTGAAAAAAAAAAAAAACTGGCCAGGTGCCTCAGAAAGTAGAAGACAGCACCCAGCTACTTATTGAGTTTTATATGGATAGATGATTGGGTGTCAGGGATTGTTCAGAAGCTGGAACAGCCAGGTTCTTTGTAAGGTGGCTTATCGGACAGATCAGCTATTGACAGGTTAGCCCTGTGCAGCCAGTCATGAAGGGCATATGAGAGATGCTTTAGGTTTTCTGTTTCCTTTACGAAACCCAGCTCAGGCAGAGTCAAGTCATCACCATCAGCAATGACATTTAGGGAGCCCACTTTGTGACCTACCATTCCAGCCTTTTGTTGATAAGGGGCATCAGTGGCCCTCTGTCTACTTATGGTTGAGTGGGAACATTGATAGGAGGATTCTGGAATGTTGGCCCAAAGCAGGGGAGTTAAACTAGCTGGGGATAGTAGGAGATCTGAAGGAATTTTGTCATAAGCATCTGGTTCACTTAGTGTTGGGCTAGCTCATTAGTTCTTTTCTGAAAAAATCTGAAGGGACAGGAGGCAATCATTACTAAGAGGAGGACAGAGCAGGGGACCAAGGAGAGACATGAGTCAAGGGTCCAAAGGAGAGCATATTGAGAATAGTGCATTGCATTATGCTCCCAGGGGTCATATTCTTCAGTCGAGCTCATGTAGGTTTCTAATCCTTCTGTCTTCTGCATGGCGAGACTGGTTACATAGTCACAGCATCCTACCGAGGAAGAGTCAAACCTCCGTTTCAGCAGTCATGAGTCAAGGGTCTGTCAGTTTTGTAGGACCAGCGGAGCTAGGGTAGTGAACTAGATTGGGAGTAGATGTAGAACCAGGGTATCTTTCAGCTGGGGGGAAGTAAACTAAGATACACACAGACAGCAGACAGAGGATAAAATTAAAGGGCCTAGGGTTTTTGTTTTGTTTTGTTTTTTATCTTTGCATCATCCTGGTGGTTGGGGATGAAAAGGCGTGGCAAGACCAGAGGAGGGAAAGAAGGCACCCGGGGCAGTCAGTAGAGGAGGGAAAGAAGGCACCCCCACCCCCGGGGCAGTCAGTAGTCAGAGGAGGGAAAGAAGGCACCCCCACCCCCGGGGCAGTCAGTAGTCAGAGGAGGGAAAGAAGGCACCCGGGACAGTCAGTAGGCTTAAGCTTTCCGGGCTCATTTGAATGACAGAAGAACTTATCAAACAAGGGTCTAGAGTCGGCTTGAGCTGCGACAGAGGGATCATTTGAATGACAGAAGAACTTATCAAACAAGGGTCTAGAGTGGGCTTGAGCTGCGACAGAGGGATCATTTGAATGACAGAAGAACTTATCAAACAAGGGTCTAGAGTGGGCTTGAGCTGCGACAGAGGGATCATTTGAATGACAGAAGAACTTATCAAACAAGGGATCTAGAGTCGGCTTGAGCTGCGACAGAGGGATCCAAGCCGTGACTCCTTGAGGCTTACCTGAATTGCTTTAAGTTGGCAAAAAGAGATAAAAGTTTTAGCTATATCAGCAGGACCATTGCCTGTTTTACTCCGCACTGAAATTCTCATTGTCAGAAAGTAGTTAATAAGTGTCTATAAATAGCTAGGGCAGACCCTAGCTTTGAGCCAGAACAAAAATAAACCTTTAAAAGCTATTAGCATAAACATGAACAAGTTTAAAACAACTAAAGAAAATTTAACTTTTTGACCCTGTAAACATAACTTTAATTATTTTTAAAGTTTTACTAGTCAGTATTTAAAACTGTTACCAAAAGTAATTAATCACTTATGACAACTCTACTGATTATTAAATAGAGGCTTAGCATTGATGAGTTAAGTTTTGAACTTTAATATTTTAATGTCATATTATCATCTTTATGTCTTATTCTCACATACTTAAATCATTTTTTCACACCCTCACAACTTGAATAACTTATGTAAACTTTTATCTTTCAATTTTAGTTGGAAACATCCAATCATTTACCATGAGGCATAGGTATTAGATTATTGAGAGCAGTCAATGAAAAATAAGACCTTTTTAAATCATCTCCGGTGCATAAGGTAACAGTTAAAAGAAAAAGCAATGTTTCAGTCAGTGACAAGAGTTGGGTAGTTCTGAGTTTTCTTTAACGCTGAATTTTGTTTGTGAATTTAACAATTCAGTAGGAAACCTTTAGCAATGGGAAAAAGAAAAGCCTGGCTTTTATTCCTGAAACATTCATAGACCTAATGAGAATTTGTAGTTTTATAATTAATTTAGGCTGGTCAGCAATTGAACTCAGTTTTAAAGAGACTCAGATAATTATTTTTTTATCTCTCAAATTTGTAGTATCAAAAGGTAACATTTCCATCTTCTGTATCCAAAGCTATTGTAAAACCAGAATGGCTTTTTATGTGAAAGTCTACTTTTTAACTTTGACCAGAGGAAACACTAAAAGATGTTATCTATCAAAGCTTCTCTGTGTTTTTGTTTTTCAAACAAATGGCATTTTTTTTTATTTTCTATAAAACAAGAAAATATGTTTAATTTGTATTTAAAAGGAAGCTGAACTAGAGAGGTCTGGTCCCCAGATGCCAAGGAGAAGAACAGAGATTCAAGGAGTGGAATCAAAAGGAAAAGTGTAATTTCTCCATGATATCCTTTCCCAATAATGGAGTTGAGCAAATAGGCATAGCAAGGAAGCAGGCAGCAACCAGATGACCCTAGAGGGAGCAAAAGAGAAGACCCCAAGGCCCTGAGCTGGTGAGGCCACCATCGACACTCATCACAGAAATCTAAGAAGGGGTAAACATAGACAAGTGGCCTCTGTAGCAATTAAAAAACGACAGAGACTTTACCTGCTACCTGAACAGTTACCTGGGCTCCTTTGTGGTCCTTGTGATGGCGTTGCCAGAAGCCGAGGTCCCAAGTTAGTGCCAGTCCTAGGCTGCCAGGCCCAGGAGATGTAAAAGATTTTCCTTTAGGGAAGGAATTAGGGGGATTGACCTATCTTGGGAAGGTAGAGAGGGGAAGTCGACCTTCTCATCTCCTGTCTTTCCATAGCTGGTCAGGGTCCTGGGAAAAGACACGTGAAGGGCAGTCTTTTTGCCAGGTGACTGGTGTGGTTACATCTGTATCAAGTCCCGGGTAGAATTTTTCATGCCTCATCTTCTTTGAAGGTGATTTTAGGGCTACTTCCCAAGCAGTATTTCTGTCTCTCTTGAGAAACTTTTTGAATCTCTGTAAGGCTGAACCCAGTGGTCAAAGGGGGGGGGGTGGAGAGCAAAGAAAGTTTAGAAATAAAGGAATTCTGAATCATTTGTGTGATAGAAGTAGTTAAATCTATGAGAATTTGGAAATCACATGTGCCATGTTTTGATCATTAAGATTGATTATCAAGTTTGTACTGAGGTCAAGTCATGGTGCAGTAAAAGTGAGATGTGAGGCTTAATAGTATGAGAGTCCAAGAGAGAAAATAGATATGGGAGACAGAGAAGAGGAGTGGAGGTGTCTGGCTTGGATTGAGAAGAGCTAGGTCCCATGGCTAGGGAACTGAAGGAGTCCTGAGATGGAGTGACAGAAAGGAACCCCAGTATCATGGCCAAAACTAGATAGAAAACAGTCAGGAAAAATCATTCCTTCAAAGTCCAGACACTGGGAACTGACAGAGCTAGATGAAGGGCTAGAAGAAGGATACCATAGCATATACAAGCAGAATGAGGTAGGGACTGATTACAGATCATAAGGATGCAGAAGGGAACAGTGAGCTGAGATAGGTGTCCCAGGGCTTGTCTGAATGAGACAAAAAAGAAATGAAAAGGAAAGGAAAGGGCATGAGTGCTCCTAGGGGTTGTAAAGAAAAAGTGTATTATAGATACTTGGGGTAGCACAGCCGGAGGCAGAGACATCTGGGAGAATGCAGAGTGGACATAACCAGACTGATCTGGGCCTTGAGGGGAGAGAGGGATGGGAAGGGGAAGGGGAGAGAAGGGAGTCAGGTGGACCAGCCAGAAGGGCAAAGGTACAAAATGAGTGGGTAATCAAAATGCCTAAATTATATAATGAAGAGCAGCCCAGCCCTCAGGCTTGAGAGTTTAGGGTAGAGCGTAGGTAGGCCAGTGAGGAGGACCTTGTAACATGTAGGGACTATAGGATGCTGGGAGAACCTGGTGCTAGGTCCACTGTGATATGGTAAATAGGTATCTATTTGTCCCAAGACTTGAGACTCAACACCCCAACCTTTTTGCTAGTGATAAGGGGTAATGACAGCATAACCCAGGACCCATGACTACTTCCTGTCACTACTGGCGCATCATCGCTGGGGCCCAAGAGAGCTAGGCGCTGAGCTAGGTCTGTTTTGCTTCCTCTCCAGGTTTTGATTGGCCACCTGTGATTAGGGAAGAGCAGGCTATATTGGAACATTTTGTGAGACAGACCACCTGGGGCTAGCTACTTTGGATCCTTCTAGGATACAGGTTTCTAGGGAATACCTGGAGCTAGTTATCAGGGGCCATGGAAATACACAGCACATGGCAATTGATAATTCAGATGTCAACCCACCAGAGTAATGACTCTCTGACGGAGGTTAATCCGTCCAGGCAAGGCCTACAGGATCATCGACTCTGAAAACTTTTGCTCACTTTTGCTAAATAGCTTGGTTTCTTCCCAATACCTGCATTGTAGTGTGTAATACTCAGTCTTATGGGCACATGTATCTATGCGTGGTAAGGAAGATGACTTTTTACTTAGTCATATAATTTTGATATGTAGAAAACATACTAGGACATACTTCACAAGGAGATATATTGTCCTACAAGGAATAAAAATCCTGTTTTGTTTCTTTTGCTCACACTAACTGCATGCAATTAGTTCATTTTCACCTCAGAGCAAGTTCACACCAGACTAAAGGCATTTTGTCAGTAGATCACAAGTTTAAAACTTTACAGCTATGTACAAGTTCAGAGTCACAGATGTCCAACCATGGATGCTACACAAAGAATCCTAAGAAAAGCATGCCAAAGTTTGTCACTGGGAACTGTGCTCCAACCCCCCCCCCCCCATCATCCCCTCTCTGGTCAAATTCTTACTCTTGAAACCTTGAAACCATTGTGTTGTTTGGTAAATGTCTTGGCTCCTTATTTGCTTACCCCAGGAATGTGCTTTTGACCAATGAGCAGTAACTCTTTTAATTTTTCATTATCACACCAAGCTTCCTGGAAGGTAGAAAAATCTTGGAGACTAGAGAAGAGGGTAGCAGGAATTAGAAGTAGGTCAGGAAAATTAGAATAGAGGCAGAAGAATAAATGACTTGTCTGGAACAGCACAGTGTGAGAGAGTTCAGTCACCCTCAGATACCCTAAGTTCTTTCACTTCCTGTAGAGTCCAAACTGAACCTTAAAGAGGACCTTGTGGCTGAACCCCAAAGGCCATTGTGAATTAGCAAGTTGCTGAATTGGTCTATAGTTGACATGAAATCGACTGAGGAATAGGAAGAGAAGTTAAAGTTAAGGAGTAAAGGGAAGCTTTTATCAAGGGTATACCTTTAGCACCATGGTACTGATAGTTGGGGAAGGGAGTCCTAAGACCAGGGAGGAGAGAAGGAAAGAAGGGGGCAGGGGAGAGAGAGGTCCTAAGGGATAGGCAGGTGGGGAAGCTGGCTGTTGATTCACAGTACCTATCTGGAGGCCATTTGACCTGTTAAAGGATGGATCCAAGTCAGTGCCCTGAAGCTTACAGGAATGGTTTTAAGTTTACCAATCGAGATAAGTTTTAGATATGCTAGTGTTGCTCCTGTTGGCAATCTGTACTGAAACCACATTTTAGAAAGATCAGTAGACTATTGAATCATAGCAAAAGATTGGGAACCCAAAAACGATTTAGGTTAAAAACATTTGCATACTTCCCTCTACCCAAAAGATTGAGTATGTATAGTTTAGACAGATGTTTTTAGCACAATCAGAAGCAATTTTTAAGTCAATATGTAGAAGACAACCAAAGAAAATTTAAATTTTTGACCTTGTGTCTATGATAATAGTAGCAGTGTTTTACCAGAGTAATAGCTGATCAGAATTCCGTTGATTATAAAAATTTACATAAATTTGAAACTTTTTAAAATTCCATTATTTACTATGAAACACAGGTGGTGATTTCTGTCAGCAGTTATTCTGAATTTTATTATTTTGAATAAAAGAAGAGTGAAAAAGAGTTACTTTGAAACCTGTTTTGTGATTTTATCATTTTTTAGAGTATAGTAGCAAAGTAAACTTTCTTTCTTAGCTCGGGGCAGCTGGAAGTCTGGAGAAGTGAGACTTCAAGCATGAATTTTACATATGAAGAGAAACTGAAAAAGCAGTTGAAGCTTTGGTTGCTGTTGTTAAACTAACAAAGCTATTATTAGCATAGTTTGCTATGTTTAGCATTAGAAAATAATTTTTGAATTGAAGTTCTTTTAGTATCAAAATAAATCATAGTGCACTATTATAGAGAAGGTTGGTGTTGAGCAGTTAGCAAAGACATAAGCAGTTAGACATACATTTTAAATCAGCTTTGGTTAATCTGAGTGGACCTTTATAATTTAAAATTTTTATCATTGTACAAAAACCCACAGCAATCCAAAACATCCTGATGATTTGTTGTTGCATCCTTAGTCTCTAAGAAGAGATACAGATAAACTAAGAGATGAGTAGGACTGAGAAGTTTTATAATTGTTGGTTTATGCCATGAGGTCATCTTAAGATGGTGACGTCACATGCATGTACTCTCTTACCTTGACAAAGTTTGCTGGCAGTCATGTGGTTGCTTCCACGTCGATGAGGTCATCAGTTAAGATGGGCAGAGACACACAATTGCTATTTAAAACATGTTTTCCTAGTAGATATATCTTTAAAACAAGAACTGAATCTAAGTTACATATACAGCATATTCTAGACAAGAGTTGAATCACATATATAACATGTATAGATTTTTAATAATAAACTTTTTCTCTAAGTCTAAGCCAAATTTTGTTACAGATTCATTAACCACACTCAATGAATTTACAAATACCAGATTCAAAGATTAGGAGATTCTCTTAAGTGTTCCATCATTGTCAATAGATAAACAATATAAGATTTTAAGTCTAACCAATCAGATTCTTTTGTTCTTTTTGGTGTTAGCAATAGCCATAATGTTTCTAGAGAAGTAAAGTTGCATAATTACTACTCTGTGTGCTGGGAAATAATCCTTCAGTACACTGTAAATAAATATTGCTCTCATTGGCTAATAAAGAACTTACTAGCCAGTAGCCAAGCAGGAAGTATAAGCAGCAGAGATATATAGAATTCTGGGAGGAAGAAGGGTGGGCTCAGAAGAGCTGCCAGGAGAGGCAGAGGGAGCAAGATGTGCTGGAGGACAGGTAAAACAACGAGCGATATGGCAATACACAGATTTGTAGAAATGAATTAGTTCAAGTTGTAAAACCTAGTTGGTGACAAGCCTGAGCTATTGACTGAGCATTTATAATTGATATTGGGACTCCATGAACTTTATTTGAAAACCGGCAGGTGGGAAAGAAAAGTGTGCCTACATCTGTGATTTAAGGAGGAGGTGAGTCAGCTGTTTACGAGATTCCCAGTTCCCCTAGGGCTTGGGAACCTGAACTTTGTTTCACCCTACATGTAAAATGGAGTCTGAGTCAAAGGGCAGCACTTAGGTGCTTTTTGCCTGTTCCCAACAGTATAACAAGAATTTCAACCCAAGTAGTCTGCAAGCAGATTAAGAAGCTTGTCAGAGAGAAATTCCGCAAACCACAGAGGAGAGACATCTCTTCCCATGTGATGGGGCCCCAGTAGGGTGAGAAGAAGCTTCCTGCACACTGGTGTGACTTTCATAGTAAAAATCGACAAAGCTTGGAGCTCCACTTAACCAGTAGAAGAGGAGAGACAAGTGTTTAGAGTAGGTAGAGGAGAAAATAGCCAGAGGTATGAGTGTCTTAGTAAGTAGTAAGTATGTCTTGGGGGACCCAAAGTATATAGCAGGAGACACCCTCATGGTGTCCCAAAATCGCATGGCAGGGAAAGAAGATACTCACTGAGTAATTATGGAAAGATAGATAGTTAGATAAGGTGGCAGGAAGAGGTAGACTCTAGAATCAAATTTGGTGAGTGGCAAAACTGCAGAAACAAATCCTTGCATCTGAGAAGGGTCAAATCAGCAACTTGGTTCAGAGTGGGCGAGTTCCCCACAAGGGAGCTCATTGAAGCTACTCCCATAGTTTTGGCACCATATGAATGGAAAAAAAGACATAAAATGGAAAGGAAAGGACATGGCAGCTCCTAGATACGATGGAAGAGAGTTTATTATAGATATGTGTGAGAGCCTAGCCAGAAGCCGAGGCATCTGGAATAGTTCAGAGTGAACATAACCAGACAGATCGAGGTCAGGTGAGGAGAAGGGGAGGGAGTGAGAGATGGGCTATAGAGGAACCAGGTACAGCAACCAAGAGGCCAAATGTATGAAAGGAGTAGATAACCAAGATGACTAGGTTATATAGGGAAGAGCCTTCAGTGGAAGAGCAGTCCAGTTCCCAGGCTGGAGAGTTCGGGTTAGAGGGCAGGGTATGAAAGCCAGAGGGACCTTCTGGCAAAGTAAGAACTGAGGGATGCTGGAAGAATCTGATGGCCAGGTCTACTTTCACATGTTAAGTAGGCACTTCAAACATTTGTAGCAGGATTTGAGACTTAACAGTGTTACCCAGTGAACTGAGTTCGTCAACAGAATGCTTCGATCCCGAGGGATGGATATCCCTGAGGAAGGGATGGGTTCCCAAGATGGCACGAGAAACTTCTTGGCATGCAAGAAGACTGTCTGATGAGAGAAAAACTGAAACTGAACAAGCACTTCTGAGAGGAGGGCATTTACCCCAGGCCGGGAAAAGAGGTAGCTAGGTCTGTAGAAGAGAAACGGCGGGAGAGATTGGAACTCAGGGTCTAGAGTCAAACATGATAGATATCAGAGGCAAATGATCCCTACCACCTGAAGCCAAGTCAGTGGATTCTGGTTAATTTAAAAGAAGGACTGGGTCCCCAAAGAAGGACCCAAGTGTCCCCTCTGGGTTTTATCACAAAATATAAGGAGATGTAACAAGAAACCCCCAGATACACACACTCCATAAAGAGAAGAACAATTTGTTAAAGAACTTGCCAGCTGCCTCAGACAGTGGAAGACAGCAGCCAGATGAAGAAGCCTCCAGGGTTTTAAATGGTGAATAACAGGGAGTGTGGGGGGGTGTTCAGAAGCTGGAAAGGCTAGGTGGTTAGCATGGGGTATTCTCAGACAGATCAGCTGCTGGCAGGTTAGCTGTGCTCAGTCAGCCATGAAGGGCTTCTGAGACATACTTAGGTTTATGTCTCCTGGTGAAACCAGCTCAGATATGAGTCAACACTAGCAGTCCTGATATTTGTGGCGTGTAGCTTTGTGACCTAATGCTCACTGGGGGCATTTCTCACTCAAACCACCACACTGGGGATCAAAGAGTAATTCCCTGCTACTCTGTGACGAATTTTTCCTGGGCAGATGTAACCTATGCCTACTCATCTGAGATAGGGAACAATGACAAACCGAACTACAGACACTACCAAAGTCGAATCCGTTGAATTAATGAGTTTTATTGAAATTATTTACTGGAATATGGATGAGGAGTTACTTACAGGAGTAGAAACGACTTAAAGACAACGGCATCACAAACATCCACCCCAATATGAGTGACAGTGTACAAAAGCTGGGAACCTGGATCACGCCGCACAGCCTGCAGACAGCTCAGCAGGTTGGAGAGTGTCCTCTCCACGGACTCGTTGGTCTAAATTGCTTCCCAGCAGCCCACTGACTTCTGCTCCTTTCAGGCAGCTGAGTCCTAGTGTCAGAGTCCTTTGCAATTTGTCTCATCTAAGAGTGACTCTCAGCAGCTTGGTTTGTTTACATCTTGGGAAGAAGGGCTTAGATAATATGGTCAGTTTCAGGGACTTCCTGAAACGGAAGTCCTGATTTTGAGTTGTTTACCTTCCTGCATAAGGAATTTGGAGAGGCAAAGACAATCAGATGGCAATTCATTACCTATCTGGCTTAGTTGCATCAACTTCTAATTTAGGGAGAGATCCTGCATTCATTCTCAGAATTCCTTAGGATGACAGTTGAGATTGTCTTCTAGCCTAAACACACACACACACACACACACAAAACATCTGAACATATGTGTAATCCACACACAGAAACAGACTTACACATATCAACACACATGAAACAAAGAAAAGAGAGTCACTTAGGAGCTTTAATTATTATAAACATTATCCAGACATCTTATAAAACAAAGTGTGGGGAAAGCTACCAGTATTCACAAATATGGAAGTGTTGGTAACAGTAAGAAGATAAGGCTTACAAGGCCAAGAGATTAGCCAACCTGCAGTCTGCCTGAGGGTCTTGCAACAGATGCTGCCAGAGGTCCAGGGGACAGGGCAGAGGGGGCAGATGATGATGCCAATTCTGTGATGTGATGTCAATGGGTGCTGGGAGGAGGAGTATATAAGGCTATCCCCATTGCTAAACAAATGATTCTGCTGTTTGCCTTTTACCTGACTCCAGTGTCTTTGCTGTTGACACTGCACCTCCTCCCCCTCCCCCAAGGGAGCCATTAGAACCCAGCGACAGTTGATTACTAAGAACATCCTTAGAAGAGAGCAGGAAATAGAATTCAAGCTGGAGAAAGTGGCAGATGGACGAGAATCCAGGGGAGGGAGATGTAATAGTGTCGTTCCTAGCAGATCTATGAGAAAGGACAGGCAGCCATTACTGCTGATGACAGAGAGTGGGCAATACGTTCCTCTGCACAAGTAAACACTCACTTTTGATCACAGAGTACATTAGTCCCCTGCATCTTTCTAAGCACCTTGAGGAGGCTTGGTATTTTTATTTACCCTTGTCATTAACTCTATTAGTGTCCTTCCCTTGGTAATTTTATGTCTCCATTCTTAATAAATGTCCACATATCACCTTTAAATCCCTCATCATCTTCTGCCCTCATTAGAAGCACTACCAGAGTGTAATTACTCAAGTATAGATACTGTTATCCGTCCAGGGAAAGCATCACTGGGAAGTGTGCAGATCACCTCGATGGTGTCTAGATACTCCTAAACCTTGCCTGCAAGCCCATCCATTTTCTCCACACATGTTGTTGATCCTTTTCTCTTGTTCTACTACAATCCTCATATAAACTTCTCTTCCCACTAACTACATTACATCACTCATGTTTTGTGGACCCTCAAGTTTATGAAATTTGATTCCTAGTTTAAAATTTCAATATTACATGAGCTTGAATATAATATTTACTATGAATCTGCTGTGGAACAATCTTTGTACACTGTTAATATGTATTACTCTCAGGGGTTAAGAAAGAGCTGACTGGCCTGTTGGTGGACAAAAAGAGATTGGGTGGGAGAGTTAGATTAGGAGAACACTGGGAAGAAGAAGGGAGGAGTCTGAGGAGTCACAAGCCAGACACAGAGTAAGCAGAACTTGTAGAAAATGAGGTAATAAGTCACAAGCCATGTGGTAGATCTTAGATAATAAATATGAATGAGTTTAAGTTGTAAGAGCTAGTTAGTTACAAGCCTAAGTTATTGGCCAAGCATTTATAATTAATATTAAGTCTCTGTGTGATTATTTAGGACCTGGCTGGAGATCGCAATAAAAAACTCTGTCTACATGAATCTGTGTAACTGTTTATAAACTAAACATTTCATAAATTGTAAATGCTGGTTCACATTTCAAGCACCACGAAACCAGAAAAGATGGATCTGAAAAGAGACTGGGGGATGCTTATGATCAAAACACATTATACTAAATTCTACGAGAACTTATAGAAATCACAAACATATTGAATTGTACATTTATTATTAACTTATTGACTATGCCCTTTATAGTGTCTCTTAGAGCAACATTGATTTATAATGACATGGATCATCTCTTCAAATGACAATGATACAATGCTGCTCTCTTCAGAATGACTACAATGTTAGTTCAGTCTCCTGCTCAGTGTGATGTGCAGGATATGCCATACTGTATATTGATATAGTTCTGTTGGAAGCGTTATAGAAAGTTCATCCTTCGGTCGGGCGGTGGTGGCGCACGCCTTTTATCCCAAAACTCAGGAGGCAGAGGCAGGCGGATCTCTGTGAGTTTGAGGCCAGCCTGGTCTACAAGAGCTAGTTCCAGGACAGACTTCAAAGCCACGGAGAAACCCTGTCTCGAAAAACCAAAAAAAAAAAAAAAAAAAAGAAAAAGAAAAAAAAGAAAAAAAGAAAGTTCATCCTTCAAGGAAAAATTCTCTAAAAACAGAAGAAAATTTAGTTTGCTTTCTGTGATTGTACACACTATATTATTGACTCAATAACTGTCTAGTGTCTTTGCAGTTCTTCCCACAGAACTAAGAGAAAGAACAAACAGCCGATATGAGAAGAACAAAGAGACTAGGTGACATGTCTCCTCCCAATACTTATTTGAGACACATCTCTTTATTAGCACGACATCTTCAACACTAGCCACTGTGAAGTATTCCTTTACACTGTGCGAATATATGCCACTTGATTGGCTTAATAAAGAAGCTGGATTGCCAATATCTGAATAAGATAAAGTTAGGTGGGAGAGCCATACTGAGAATGCTGGAAGGGAAAAGGGCAGAGCTGGAGAGTCTCGAGCAGAGGCAGAGAGAATCAAGATGGACATGCTGTACTGAGGAAATGAACTAAGCCATGTGGCAAAACATAGATAAGAAACAAGCCTGAACAACTGTCCAAACACTTATAATTAATTAAATTTATAATTAACAAACCTTTCTGGGGATATTTGGGAGCAGCTTGTGACAGTAACTTCCACCTAGAAATGGTATCCAAATGTTAAACAACTTTATCCACATAAAACCTATGAGGGCCGGGAAAGGGTTCTAGACACACAGAAACAGAGTTAGGTGCTACTTCCTAGTCTCATGTCTTTCATGTTGGCAGAGACACATCTCCCAACTGCTGTCTGTGGACCTGAACTACCAGCCAGCACGCCATGAACTAAGTCACAGTGTAGGTTCCCACAGTGTCTCATGCTGGCCGCAGTGCAGGAAAGCATCTCCTGGCAGCTTCCTGCGGGAAGGATCCAGCTGCCAAAACAGAGGCATGTTCTAGGCATGCCACTTAGCAGTTTAAAGACTCATGTGATCAAAAAAAGAATTACAGATACTCACTAAAGACAGATTCAGACAACAAAGGAAACAAAACTGTGAATAGGTCACAATGTGTTTAAAAATATACATAGGCTTGTGAGAGAGAAAATAAAGGGCACATAAACATAGTTTATAACAATAAAATCCTTTTAAAAAGGAATAAATTTATATAAAAGAAAAAAGCCAGATCCTGTGTCATATTGTGTTGTCTTTCAATTTTTTGGCTACGAAGGGACACTAGATTATAAAAACTGGTAGATTAAACCAACCCATATATTTTAAAAATATCTTGACTTCAAAATTTAAGTCAAAAGGTATGGTGCTTTGAGGTAGAGGTTATGCGTCTTTTCCACAGGAAATTAAAAGCTATGACTCATTCAGATTAAAGAAAATCAAGTTTTATTGAGGAAGGGCCCCTGAAATCCTGGCTATAGACATAAAAATAAAAACTGAAGAAGCTACAAAACACATAATGTATATTTTACCCTCTCAAACATGAGACAAACCATTATCTTTAACTGACTTGTGTGCACCACATATTTCATACTTTTTATCACATGTTAACTTTAAAAGTTTATGTGTTTTCAGAACAACCCAAGCAAACACCAATAAAACAGATGGCCCAGGTGATCCAGCATTTCAAAATGCATTTGTTACAGTCTCCTCAAAACCCGACATCCAGAACTGCTGCAAGGCTGCTGGCTGAGATGGTCCAGCCTCACAAACTGCTCCAGTCAAGACCTGATATTTATCCTTATTTTTCTCAAGGTTCCCTCAAAGATAGCAGCACCCCAATACAACAAAGAGTAATCCAGAAAATGATGCCCACATTCTCAAAAGATGGGTAATAGATCTTTATATCATTTAAGGTTGGTTGGTTACAAGGTTTTATTGATCATAGTCAGAAAAAAAGGTTAGACAAATGAGTTAAATTCAAGTATCTCTTTCTAAAGGAAAAAGGGAGGGATATAATATAGAAGTGATGTGATAAAAGGGTAGATTATTGACTCTACTTTAACCCAAAAATGAACTATTAATCTCAACATATTTTATATTGTTATAGATTTTGATTTATAAAAATTTAAAGTTAATTTTTCTATACTGTATGTATGTTTCTATTATTGTTTAGGGTATTATGTTTATGCAGCTCATTTAAAATGAAGTTTATACTTAAGAAATACAGATTAATAGTCATCTCTAGTAATTAAACTTATAGTCATGTTTGGTATGTTTTCAAGGTCACAAACATATATTTAGATAGTTTTCAAACACTTCAAAGACCTACAGAATATGACATTTAATATGTTTACTAACATATTGCTTTTCCTGTCACTGAAAAATGTATTCTCCTGATAGTATCAATTTACTTCAGAGATGATGTGCATAAAAAAAAAAACAACTCCATATTGAATTTGATTTCTTTGTTGCAAAAACTATCCATTTGGGCAAAGAAACTACCCTTGCCTTAGTTACTGACAAGTATGCTGTTCAAAGTGGACCAGTTGTGAAAGAAAACAACTGCCAAACTTAGCCAAGACAAAGTAGGGTGGTCCTTCAAAATTCCCCGCTTCTCAGAATTATATGTCAGATATACCAGGCCTGATAATAAGCCTTATCTATTGCCTTAGCATTTATAATTAATATTAAGCCTCTGTGTGGCTACTTGGGAGTTACTTGCAGGAGAGAATCTTCCATCTACCAGCCACAGATGTCTGGTAACAATTTATGGGACATAGCTACCTTTCTATGCACCTCAACTTGACATCTTTTCTATCCTTTTTTTGTGAGCTTTGAAGAAAAATATTGCCTCACACTTTCCAATGCCTGTTTGATAGTTTGAGAAAATAAAATAAAACAAAACTCCCTAGGCTCTCACCTTTCTCCTATTAAGTCTCTTCTACTCCAGCCATGTAATCTAAGACTCTTGCTTTGGGTGTGTAAGTGGGAATCTCATGGTGCAATGCTTGGAGAGACACCATATATACAGAACCATATATATATATACAGACACTGTATATACAGTTGTAGTCCTGACATACATTTCTGGATCATTATTTGTTGACAAATTTATTCTTTTTTTTTCTTTTTTATGGGGGGGAGAGACTGAAACAGTAGGCTCACAAGGTTACATTGCAATGATCTGTCTCAAAAGGAAGGGATAATAGAAAATTATGAGAAGTTTTCGTATTGGTGTGTATCCAGAATAACACAGAGGGATAGACCCCAAAACTTCAGGGAGCATAAGGAACTTTTAACTTTCTGGGCAAGCATATCTGAAATATTTATATTAATTTGTTTACTATTGTTTATTATTTTTGTAATGAGGATGATTAGGAAAGAGTATTTTCTACAGATCTTCGATGGCTCAAGTACCAGCACGTACCTCCCACTCATCCATCTCCACTTAGCAAAGCTTGTTGGGCCAGGCAACCTGAGCGCCATCCCTAACTCCTGAAAGTTGTTTTCTGACCTCCACACTTGTGCTATTGTGCACACAGGGTTTTTGTTTGTTTAAGATTATCTTGAACGCTTGCCAAATTCAGTACTTTATATGTAGTTCTCTATTTAACTGTTTGTTTGTTGTTATTGTTTTGCGACATGATTTCTCTGTGTAACAGACTTGGCTGTCCTGGAACTCATTCTGTAGATCAGGCTGATTTTGAACTCTGAGACCCATCTGCCTCTGCCTTCTGTGTGCTGGAATTAAAGGCATGTGCCACCCGAAAAATTTGTTCTTAAGGGACTATGAATCTCACAATTGTGACATGAAGCTGCAAGTAACTGGATCCTCACCTCAGCTTGCCCTAAACCTATGAAAAAAAAACTCTGCTCAGGGTTTTAAAATCATATTATACAAAGATTTTATGATATGCCCATGTTACATTTCCATATAATCTCCACCTAAGTATTTGGACTTCAATGTGAACCAGAGGACTCAGGTTGAAAGTTCAGCTTCATTCATATCTTAGAAACACTGCCCCTCTTGAAATGTATGTGTATCACACATTTGTGATCTATCTGATGCTTACCCCACCTGCAGACCCCATGAGACCATGTGTCTCCCTTGAGGAGGAAATCATATCAGAACCACAGTCCTTGCTGATAGTGCTCTTTCCCCTCTCTGTTTTCCACTTCCGTGATTTAGCTCCTTCCTCTTATGATTGCTTTTTACTTTTTTCTCTCATATATGATGTGAGGATGTTGGCCAGAGATGCGTGCGCACACGCACACATGCATACACACACACGAACCCACGCACCCAAGCACACAGTGACTTCTCTGAGAACATGTCTTCTGTTAAATAACTTTATTTAAATTGTCTACAACAGAAACAACATTTATGTTAAACCTGTGTATCTACTACAGTGTAAAATAGTAGAATCCTAAATTTGAGCATCAATGGTGTAAAAAATTAAAAGAGACAACATAGAGATATCATCTCATGGATGAATTACAAAAGAAGGAATCAGCATCAGAAGCTATCATGCCTTATTTGCCTCAAGAAATGAGGCTACAGAATGACTCCTGCCCGGGATGAAGGTGGGAAGGATGAGTCTATGACTTCAGACTCAGATCTCCTGTTCATAACTATTGGCTCCTTGAGGTAAGAGACAAAAGAGAACTTTTGACCCACACCATACCAGGACAATTCTGCCATAGACAGGTCTGTTTCAAACCAGAAACCTTGAGCTGCTGCAAAAGCCTCTGACCAAGAGAGGATCTGAGCAAGAGAGATGTTCAATACAATGGGACCACAAATGTTAGCTAAGGCCGGGTAAGGACACATCAACAACAAAGGTTCTGTTCTCCTAGTGATATCTGTGCATCTCATCTTGGGTTGACGGCTTTCCTGCGTGCCATTGTCGCCCTGGACCCTGACAGAGTGGCTGCTGCAGTGTCCACTGCTCCGCTGTGACAGAAGGAAAGACACAGAGTCTGAAGTACGCATCCCCTCAACATCTGTCAGTCAAAGCAAGTCTCAAAGCTACTTCAAAGTTCAATGAGGCATCCTTCTAGCACAGGCAGAGACACTATGGAGACAGGAATCTGAACATCTGGTAAAGAGTAATGGAATCTATCTCACTAATGAACTGCATTTTATCTGTGTCAGAGTTCAGCATGACCCTTGATTCCTCTTTCAAAAATGCCTGTTTAGAAGCAGATGAGAACTTTTCTATTTTGAAAAAAAAATCCATTAGGGTATCAATAAATTGATCTCCACAAAAAAGGTCAATGATATTTGAGTGGCAATTTCAAGCTTTCAAAGCACTTTTGAATAAACATCTCATTTATTTTTCCTAAGTACTCCATGCAAACCTGAATTCATAAACTTTTATTCTGAATTTAACTATTTTAAACCCATACTGTAGTTAGTTTCAAGTGAAAGAATGTGTTTTTGTACATATATAAAATATGTATGTATTTTATTTTTTCAGTATGCTCAAATAAGTTGGGTCAGAGTGTCCGGAACTAGTTTTGACAATCCAGTCCTTCCTCCAATTTCCCCCTACAGCCTCCATCACGGTCTTTGACTCTCGTATCCTTACCTGTGTCCACTTCTGCTCATCTTCATAATCCCTGCTATTAGCGAGATCTGCAGATGACCGCTACTGCATATTTAATTGGCTTTATGTGGGTCATTGCTGCCCAATCCTGCTTTCTTAAATAATTCTGAATCTCATTTCCCAAAGCCATTGTCCTCATATAATCTGTACGGAAAAAATAAGACATTTCTAATTAGGACTGTTAAGCTCTAGGAAACCTTTGAATTCACAAAACTCTCTTCAAAGAATGGGGGGAGGGGGATAAAAAGAGATAGCTAAGTTTGCTTGAGATATCAGACTGAAGAGGGCAATAATCTACTATTCTGCTTTTGCATTGTGATATGACCAACAAATTCTCTCTCTCCCTCCTTCCCCTTCCTTTCTTCCCTCCTTTGATCCTCCTACTTTAGTTAGTGAATGCGTCTGCCGTTCTTGATCTCCTGCATTACTGCGTTTATCTATTGTCCCTTTGCTGTTGTCAACACCTTAAAACTTTTTTAAAAGATTCCAATATAACTACTTCCTTTCCTCCCTCCAAATTATTTGATATACTCTTCCTTGCTCTCTTTGAAATTCATGGCCTCTCTTTTTCAATAATTGCATATTAATATACATATTCATATGCATAATTATTCATATAAATGCATATACATATATGTTTTACTAAATACATAAATACAACCTGCTAAGTCTGTGTAATAGTATTGGATAACGAATTGGCATGCTTTCCTCAGGGGAAGACTATTTCTACAACTCCAGCATTCCTTAGGTGCTGAAGTTCTTTGTATGCGGTTGGACCTTGTGGGCTGCCCCCAACTCACATTAACAAGTCTATGGCCACCTTATTCGGTTTAACCTTTCATATTTCACATCAACGAGACTTTATGGTTGTAGCTTCTGACATTTCTAGAACAAGGTCTCACAGCAAACTCCTTGATCCTCTGTTTGTTTCAGTCTTTTCTCTTTTCTTCCTTGGTGTTAACTGAGCCTTAGGTGCCACAGTGTTTTACAGATATATCCATTGGGACAGGGATTTTGATTGACTATAGTGTTCTAAAATACTTTCCATCTGTTGTGAAGAGAAATTTCCTTGATGAAGAGTGGGAACTACACCTTTTCTGTGGATATGAGAACAAATCTTAAGAATGTAGTTATGGATTTTGCTGGTTTAGTAAGTTGGGGGTTGTAGGTTCTTCTCTAAGGTCCTTGACTTCATGAGCACTGAGAAGTTGGCCAGGTTTCCAGTACCAAGCATGCTCTCCCTCAAGTTGAGTGGGTCTTAAGTCCAATTAGAGAGCTACTGTTAACTCTTGACCTAATCTGGCCACATAGAGAACATGGCCTCCAGCCTTTAACATGCCCTGGTTTCCACTTTAGGGAGGTTGATACAATCCTCAGGAGCCTTGCTAGAGTGAGCAATCCGCATTTCTGTTGTAATCCTGAGATTAGCAACGCAATAGCAGCAGCAGTAACTCATGGATCTGCTGAGGAATCACCAATTCTTACACCTCCTTACTCTGGACACTGTCGCTTTGGGAATTAACATATCTTAAGTATCAGACCTAGGACAAATGCTGAGGAACCTATGTAATATATCAAAGGAGGCCTGGCCTCCAGGTTTTCCCAGCATCCCTCAGTGCCTACCACTTAGGCTGGCATACCCTTCCCCCTGACCTGAACTCTCCAGTCCAGGGACTGGGCTGTCCTTCCCCCATAGGCTCTTCCCTATATAATCCAGACAATTTGGTTACCCACCCTGTTTTATACCTCTGGCACTCTGATTGTTGTACCTGGTTCCTCTTTCTTCCCTCTCCCTTTCCCTCCCCCTCCCCCCACATGACCCAGCTCAACCTGGTCATGTATTCTCCAGATTCTCCCACTGGCTACGTGCTCCTTGTCTACAATAAACTGTCTCCTCCACTATACCTAGGAGCAGCCAGGTCATGTCCTTTTCGTTTTTATTTCTGTTTTTATTTAATGTCCCCTTGATGAACTTTAGAGAGCACACTGAAATTATAGCAGGAAGTCTCTGGAATCCAAGCATCATGAAAGAGTAAAACAATAGGCGTGTCTGCCTACTCCACACTGCATCTTCAAATCATCTTACCTGGATTTTTACTCTGTCAGAAAAGCTACCCCACCTCTGCTGAGCTCCACATCAGTTGGCATTGGGGAGTCATTAGATACAACCTAAAATACCCATTCAAATCTGAAGTCCTGACAAAGGATAAGTATATTTTTTGAGACGTTTGCATGTTTTGAGACATGATTACAAAGAACAAAGATTAGTTGTTTCTCTGAAATTCAGAATTATCATCAGCTACTCTGGTCTTTCTGCTTTCTTGTTAGTTTCTAAGTCACATGACTCCTATGCTACTCATCTACTGTACTTGCAGTATTACATTGTAATACTATTACACTGTAGACAGGTTGGCCCCTGTAGTTGGACTATAAGGACTCAACCCTAGGTTTTCCCTGGCATCACTTTAGCATCGAGGAATTGTTTAATTCTCATGTGTTTCTCTTCATCTTTAAAGTTAGGGCACAGTAAGCCTTTCTCTCATAAGAAGTTTGGAGAGTTAAGTGAGCTAATGGATGTAAAGCATTGGAGGGTTAATGACACCCAGAGAGAGTAGGAAATGCTGCCAATCACAGCTGTTATTCGTAGTTCACTATTTCAGCCTCCAGTGAATCACAGCAAGATGCCCTACGTTATATGAACATAGGGACATGATGCAGCTTTTATTCACTGAATTATTATATTTCAGAAGGGTGAGCTCAATATCTTGTAACAACCTTAGCAATAATGCCATGAGGATGAGTCATGTGGCTTCTGTGGCACGGAATTCACAATGAGATAACTGGATTGTCAGGGGACTGCTCAGACACTGGGGAATCTAATCTGGGTCTAATGTAATTTGGGGTCTTGAGTCGTGGAGAATGTAGTGAGGCTACTCCATATTGGAAAAGAGTGGTTCACTAGACTTCTTTCTTTAAATGTGTTTATTGCCCATTAACCTGTGGAAGACAAGCAGTACTCACACTGATGGACTACAATGTGATTTATTCATGGGTATAGGCA
Source organism: Ondatra zibethicus (assembly GCA_004026605.1). Classification (NCBI taxonomy): domain Eukaryota; kingdom Metazoa; phylum Chordata; class Mammalia; order Rodentia; family Cricetidae; genus Ondatra; species Ondatra zibethicus. The sequence continues at coordinate 81,676 of PVIU01002612.1, read as the reverse complement.
TTGTGTGATGCTCGCCATTCATTTCTACCTCTCCACAAAATTATCATTCTGAACATAAAAACTTTCTAAATCTGATCTTCTGTCTGTTTCAAACCCCCAGACTCTGTTGTCACCTTCAGACATTCTACTGTGAAAACAGCTCTCAAAAATGTCCTGTCCACATCTAACTCCAAACACCACTACTAATAAATTCTATCTGATTTACAAATGTGGATACCCTTATAATTGAGTTTTCTACAGCTGTATGAGATGTCAGAAAAGATAAAGACAAGAGGAGTCATCTGAATTTAATGTGGATAGGATATTCTAAATATATGCAAAATATTGAATTATACTCCCACATTTAGGCTGGCTTAAGCAGGAAGATAGTACCTGCTTCCCTTTTCTACTGTTTTCTAAAATGCAAGCAAACACAATATTTAATTTTCATCTACCAGTCCTAAAATTTTTTCCTATAAGCACTGTGGTTCTCAAATATTCTGTTAATTTGGGGTTGGCTCTCAGATCCCTAAACTCTGTTACTTTGCAGTATGTAAAGTATCTCAACATTGCGGTCATGTCTAGGCACTTGCCAAAATTATGTGAGTTCTATAGTGTTCCCTGCCAAAAATCTATTGCATAAGCAATGAAATGCAAAAAGAATAAAGAGTAAGGCAGAGTCAGAGAGGAAACCATAAGCACATTATCCATGGGTTCGCAGTAGCCTAAGGGATAAAAACATTGCCCAGAACCCAAAAGTAAACCCAAGGCTGCTACTACATGACATTGGTTCTTTATCATCCTGCTGGAGAGTGTGAATGAAAGGGTTTCTAGAACATGGAGAAATGTCTTCATCTCTGGATAAAAGTATGTCTCCACTATAAATAACATCACATTTAGGGGCTTTTCCAGACAGGTTCTAAGACACTAGTCAAAGATCAAGCATGGAGCAAATACTAGATTTTAAAATAACATGGCTCAAGGGGTTAAAAAGATGGCTCAGCGTTAAAGAGTACTTACGTCTTTTTAGAGGTCCTCAGTTCAACTCCCTGTGACTCACAATTGCCTGTAATTCTAGAGTATCTAAAGCGCTCTTCTGTCTGCCTCCGGTGCCTGCACATAGATGGTATACACAGACACATATACATGTAAAATAAAAAAAGGAGCATACAAATCTTTAAAATAGGGGATCTACTGATTGCTTTCTTCCCTTGCCAGTGTGCATGCCACACTGTCTTCCGATGATGTGAAAGCCTCTCCAGGGAGTGAGGCTTCCAGCTGCAGCTCAATTCCCTAAGCTCTGTGTTCAAACTGTCATGTCTTTAACAACAGGGTCTGTCCTTCAAATTTTGGAAGAGAACAAAGGCAGAGGCAAAAGCCTTTTTTTCAAATGGGATAGATTAGGCTCTCTGACCAACAACTGGATAGGGGATTTCTCATGACAGGTTATATGACACAAACTGGTCAGTCCTTGAAATGTTACAGGTAACACTGAGAAGACTCAACATATATGTATATATGCATATACAAATAAATAATAACAAATTTAATTTACAAATACATAAAATAACAGTGGTTATAGACAAGGAGTGTCTTCTTCAGAAAAAATACATTTCAGACTAAGTATAAGTGAAAAGATATAAAACTCTTGACTTCTGTCTTCATCCTGAAAGTGGGGCTCCGGACACCTCATAGAATTGGTCTACAAGATTTATGAAGACACTCAGAACCATTTGATTTATTTCTGGGACTCAGAAATCCAAGTTATTGTTTCCTCAAAAGAGTGAATAAGAGGAGGAAGGCTGGAGGTGTAGCTCAGCAATCAAGAGTTTAATTCTCAGGATATGTGTTAAGCAACTCAGGACAACCTGTGATCCCAGCTCTAAGCTATACAGTACCTCTGACCTCTGTGGGTATCAGCACTCAGGTGCATGTGAGCACACACTTGGGAGTTCATGCTCACGCACATGCATGCAAACACACACACACACTTGGGCTTGCATAATTAATGATAATGATTCTTTACAACTTGGTTTAAATAGAGTGACAAAGCTTTTAAGCTTAAAATATGAAACGGGCTGTTTTACAAACAGCATCAAAAAATAAAAAGCAAAATAATCCCCCCATACACAAATAACTACCTCACTGACAGGAAAGGACGGGTATTGGTACCAAAGCCCTGATACTCTTAGTCACAGGAACACTTGGAGCTTTCCCATCAATGGGCACAAGAAATCATGACAAAGAAACCTCTTCCTCCCACTCTGTAGGAGTGGCCATTAGCAGCCCAAACTGTTGCCTACTGGCATAGTACCACACTAAGGAGGAGTCTATGTTCTCACAGCCAGAAAGACAGAGGAGATATTTACTGGTGATATTATCCAGGAATAAACCTAAACATGAAACTGACAAGATCCAGAATCTGCTGGAAAACAAATACCCCAAAATATTTACCCAATGGAAAGGTAGAAGAGAAATAGGAAAATCTAGCTGCCTTATGCCAAGATGCTTGTGAAGTGCACATGTTGAAAAATAATGAACTGTGTAGTCACTATGCTCATCCTCAATTTTGAAGTTATTAAAAACTATTTTGAAATATATATATACTCCCTGTTATTCATGGGAGTTTGGGACCACTTGGACATCTAAATCAAACTGCTTTAGTCCAGTACATGACCCAGTAAGGGGGTGTATGCTCTGTACGCACCTTCCTGTTTAGTATAAATGACATTTATAAATCTATAATACTATTTTTCCAGTCCAGCAGACTTGTTTAACTGTTCTTGAAAGGAGGAGTGAGGATTAAGAAAAGACAAAGATGAGAAACAGACAGAGTTGGGAGGGTATCCAGTCAATTCTGTGATCAGCTCCAAGTTTATGACTCAAAGTTCATATACAGCCCAATCAAAAGGGGGAAGACAAAAGACTTCCTTGATACAAAGAACAAGCGAGCAAGAGTAATTTCTTCCTTTCACCTCAAAACACTAAGAAACCACGTCCTAAATCAAAACATCCTGTTGACTGACCTTTGACGAGTAAGGCACACCTTTGGTCAAACATTTGTTGTTTAACCTTGAAGGAGCTAGAAAGGGCTGAACTCTCTGACCTTTAGTCAAGATGGAGTGGATCTACTTCTGTGGGCTCCACACCATTCACAATGTAAATGCTGTGTAAATAGTTGTATCCCACTGTTTGGGGATTAAATGAAGACATAAAAGAAACAGTGCTTTTTCAGTGCAGACATATTTGTAAAATATGATACTTAAGGTTGCTGATATGAGGATCCAGGACCCATGGATGTGACAGACCAGCATAACAGTGTGAAAGACCTTTCACCCCACTTATTCATATAATATAAAACTAAAATTGCAAGGAATTTCAGTATTTTAATTGTGTGATTAATAACAATTATTCTCCATGGGTCTTTTCCTCTGGTAGATGGTGTGTATGTTAATAACCATTGAGTTGCATGTGTGTCTGGCTCTAGATACCAGAGCATTGACTGAAATTCCCATCCACAGCCCAGTAATTTAGGCAGGCAAGTGGTGCCACCCCCTCGTGGAAATGTGTTATCTGTACACCCACCAGTATAGCTACTGTTATACGTTTGCTTTCCTTTCTGTGTTATGTGTTATAAATTTGCAGTCATCCTGGAGACTGATATAATATGGCCATGTGTACAGAACATCTTGAAAGACATTTAAATGTTTAAATGTTGGAGGCATCTGAGTTGCTGTAACAGAAACAACATGGAGCAGAAAGACAAGAAGATTTCCTCTTCCCAGAGTCTCTGATTCATCCGTGTTCTTTGTTCTGTAGACTCAGATTAAACCAGAAGCTGTTTCTTTTCATGCTGAATTTCTACCATAATTTACAGAACTGTCTATAACTTACTTAACATTATTTGTAGACAGTGGGTTCGAGGCTAAGAAAAGCATCTGTTCTTTAAAACTTTGTATACATTAGCCAAATTAAGGCAATCCACCACACAGATAAAAAGGGTGTCTGAAAGCTTAGGAAGTCTCTGTTTGCACAGGTTTGCACAGGGCCGAAGTGGAGTCTATAAAGTTGATGGACAGTGGATGGCAGATCTTATTGCTGCCATACGACTGTCAGATGAGCCATTGGAGGCTCAGGGAAGCTTTTGATTTAATAATAGAGTTTAGCTCCAAAAGGATTTAAATTTCTAGGGAAAGAATTCTATCCTTTCTACAAACTCCCAGTGAGCATGCTTGGGCAACTTTTGTGAGCTTTCTTTCTTCTCATGAGAGCCCCTCCTGGTTCCTCTCACATCTCTCCCTTCAGCCCTTTCTCTTTCTATGATCCCCAGCTTTAGCACAGAAATGATTTTCTACTCACAGTCCTTTGACCCCAGAGGTAAGATTTCTAATTGGATATGCCTTTTATGAAGTAGAGAAAATTTTGAACCCTATATTTTATCATTCAAAATTAATATTCAGCTTTTACATTCTTTCAGGTATGTCTTACTATCGAGAACCTAGACATATGAATATTTCATACTGAATGAGGAGAAAATTTTCCTAACTGATGTTAAATACTTGACAAAAAGTACACTTGACTCTGGGAGGGCATAGACAGATTTTGTGATATATCTTGAGATATGAGTATAAATTGACTTAAAATTTTTACTAAATGTTCATATATGTTCAAAACTTAGTAGATAAAGAATGAAGAAAACAAACTTGCCAGAAGAGCAAACAACTGGTGTAATAGATGTAAGAGTAAAACTGTTCTTACAGCCACATCATAGGCTAATAACAAACTCAGCATGCTGTGCACACTAGTGGTCACTGCTTTCTAGAGTCTGGGGTAGGCAACCACAGTGTCAAATTCATTACTAGCTATGCAGTCAATGTGGCCATCCTGGGTCCCATGAGACCTTGTCATAGACAAATAATGACTAACACACACATACACACACATGAATTTTATATAACATCACAAAGAAGTAAAATCACAAAGAAGTAAAATAAAGATAACCATTATCTCTCATACACATTCTTTATTTTTAAATTAAAACTATCTTACATGCACATTCATCAAGTTCCAGGCATATCTCACATAAAAAACTACCTACCGTCATTCTACTTAAATGTAGATAGACAGAGATGGGAAGATATCTTAGTCAGTAGCTGCCAGTACAAGGCCCTCCTCCTTTAATAAAACAGGTTTGTCAGTGGATATTTGCAATCCCATTTCACTACACCACTGTTGACAAGTGTTCTTGTGCATATGTGTCTATGTGTGTCTGCATGTGTCTGTGCATGTCTGTTTATTTCTACATGTGTGCATGAGCATATATATATGTACATATGTGTTTATACTTTTGCACATAATCATCTGTGTGTCTATATGTGTGTGACATTGTGCGTGTCCATACATGTATACGTGTGTACCTGTGTATATTTACATGTATTATGTGGTCATGTGAGTATACATGTGAGTGTGTGTCTACACATGTATAGATCTTGTGTGTATGCTTGTGGAAGCCAGAGATTGACGTAGCACAGAGTGACCCACCTGCCCCTTTCTGCGCCCAGCTCTGGGTTTACACTTCTCTGCTATTATTCCTATAATCAATCTCTTTTTGCTTTGTAAATGTTTTAGTCTTGGTAGGTGACACTTTTCTGGTGTTTTTCTACAAGTTATCTTATTTTTGTATTAAAATTGGTCATATAACTAACCATATTCTGTCTTTCTATGATAGCAGTTTTAATAATTTCTGTCACATTTTTGTTATGTTTATTTTTCTTATTCTAACATTCTGTTGGTGTCTATTAAATTTGTATAAAGCCATTCATTGTTACTGAGCATATTGACTTTCTGGCCTCTGTTTTAGGTGTGAACATTGTTGTTTCCTTCTTTCTTCCAACTTGGCCCTTACCTGATGATTTTCCCATGTGCTTGAGCGGTAACCCCACTGCTACTAGAGCTCTCCTTATGACTCAGGTTCATATTGCCATTAGCTTTCCCTTATGCTCTTTTGACAAAATCCCATCAATTATGGTATGGTGTCTTCACCTGGTATGTTAGCTTCACATTTATGTTAATTTGTAATCAAGTTTAAACTCTTTCTTTAGTCCTTCCTTTGTTTTCTTTTTTATTTTTTTTGTTTTGTTTTTTTTTCCACATTTAATTTTTTATTATTGCATTATAAATAGTACCATTCAAAATTTCCACCTCCTCCGCTCCTCTCATTTCCCTCCCGCTTCCCCACTCCCCCTACCCTTTTCCCCTCCAGTCCTAAGAGAGGGCAGGTTCCTTCCTTTGTTTTCTGATCCATTAATCAGGACCCAGTATTTATCTTCCATAGACTTATGACTTTTCCAGAATTATTTTGTCCTTGATTTCTAGTTTTCTTTTGTGGTGTTGAGCAAAGGTCTTTCGTGCAGTTTCTCTATTAAATTTGCTATTACTTTCATGGTTTAGCCAGTGCTGCATGGAATGAAATGTTCTGTGTCCCTGATGTGAATTGTATTCTGCTGCCACGGAATATTGGTGGAATGAGCACCCTTTCTATATTCCAGGTGACAGGGGCCTGCTCTACAGTAGTTGACAGCCTTTCCCTGTGCTGTTCCTGCCTGGAGAGTCTCTGTCACTGAAGAAATACCAAGTACCTATGTTAGTGTATTGCTCTCTGGCTCTCCATCCACATATCTCTGTTAAATTTTAATAGGGTTTAAAAGTTTCTCATGATTTTTAATAGAATGACTAAATTGTCCTAACAAGAAACATGCCGAGCCAGCGCAGCCTGGATGCCGAGACTGGCGTGTGTGTGTGTGGGGGGGGGGGGGGGGGGGGGGGGGGGGGGGGGGGGGGGGAGGGGAGTGCCGGGATTGACACCCGGAAGCTTCTTTTCAGATGGAAGAACAAAAACCTTTATTATTTTGTCCTGAGCTAAAGCCTTTTCTACCTCTACTGCTTCTGAGGAAAACCACCAGCCAGAAAGAACACAAACATCCTTGTCAATTACAGACCACAAGGAAGTTCCACTTTCGGTCAGGGGGAGTGAGGGCAGCTAGATCACAACACCCTAACAAGAAACACACTCACAAGCACACATGCACACACACTCACACACACAGAGAAAGAGGGAGGGGCAGAGAGAGACCAAAAGAAAGACAGAGAAGATATGTGGTAACATAAAGACAATAGTTTGATACTGTTCGAGAATGGCCAATGCAGATTGCACAGGCTTCAGGCCTGGACTGTCCTTGGCACATATGGCCCATGAACACACACACCTATGTGGCTACAAGCAGGATGTACCATAGCTCAGGTACTAGGTGATGAGGATACTCAACTCATCATTACCAGAATAGTGTTTTGTTCATATTTCATAAATCTTGCCTGCAAAAGGAAGTACAGACTTTCCCATGAACATTTTTGGCAAAATGGTAGTGAAAGTATTATAGTAATTCGATTCGCTAACATTTCAGGCAAGGTCAGAAGAACACCAGTGTGGGAAAAGCTGAGTCAGCATCATCAGCAGCTAAACAACACACACAGGGCAGTCAAGGAACAGCGGCTTCCTCTAAAATGAACAGGTGAATTGACCTTTGCTAGAGCCATAAATACACCCATTTCCATTTCTATTTCTATTAAATATACTGAATGTATGTTTTACCGTCTGATTTGACCTCTTTGATTTGATTGACACTAAGTCATTAGAAGTTTGTTCAAAGGCTGTGACTTAAAAGTCATGGAAAAGAAGTAGAAAAGCTATACTATGTCAGGTATTTGAAAGCACGTAACTGTCCCTTCTGTAACTTTTTCACTACCTGCATCTAGGCAAATGTGAGATGCATTTCAAACACAATTTCCTTGAGAGGAAGGAGCGTGCACTTCCTTCAGTGCTCTTCCCACAGGGTCCTCAGTCATTTGGAGCAGAGAAGAGAGGAAGTAAGCATTTCAGAGCTCGGCCTTCTCTCTTCATTTCCAGTCTCAAGATCTTGGGCGGACATCATTTTCCTGATCATGGCTGGGATGGGAGGTGGACTCGTTGCCTTGAACTTCACTGCTGCCTTGCTATGTGCCTGCAGTGATGCCTCTGTTTACACGATTGGCTGCCAAACTGCTATTCCATCCTTTCCAACAGAGAGTAAATGGTCTATTAACTCCACCCCCTAATCAACTGATTCATTTATTTCACTTTAATAATTGCAATTCCTCCTACTTAATTTGTCTATACGTTGAAAGTCTGTATCTGTGAATGAAGTTGTATAAAACTGTTAGACTTAACTGAAAATAGACCACAGGGTATTTGAGTTTATGAGTGTCTCTTCTGCATTCAAATACAGTTGTTCATCTGTCCGCATGATTATCAAAAAATCCTCTTTATTCTTAGGAAATCTGCCTTCCTGAACTGTCTTCACGTTTTTTTCCCCTCATTTTGTTTGTTTGTGTTTGTTTTTGTTTTGTTTTGTTTTTATTAATTCCAAGTCAAGGTACGCTGGCGGTAGTTGCTAGGACTTGGATGGTTTAAAAGGCAAGAAATCAAATCAAATCAACTTCAGAAAAAGAATGTCACAAAAATGGCAAAAGAACTTGAATTATATCAGAAACACTGTCTATGTTTCCTAACCTCCTACATCTTCACAGGGGTTAGCACATTATTGGAACAATCCCCTTACACAGTATAAGTCTCAACATAGACCCTAGAGAAGATAAATTAGTTATTTTCAAGGGCAGTGAGACCAGGAACCCTATACTCTACTTTTTCAGCTACATCCATCTCATTTGTAGCTTGAGAAGCTGATTTTAAGGTCATTTGAACCCAAATTGCACGCACAGAGAAACTGTGAGTAAACTTTTTATACCTAACTGCTAACATTCACTGTGATAAGAACATAGAGCAGCTCTTGAAAAAAAGAAAAGCCCACAGCTTAAAACTGGAATGCAAGTGTAGCCTGCAGCCCTCTGGTAGGGTTTATAAATTCAAAAATTTGGGGACTTTGTGGGCAACTATTCCCCAGCAATGCCCTAGGACTTTCTGGACAGTCATGCTTGGGGAGCTCTTTATCAGACAGAGTTCTTCTCTTCGCCTATATTTTCATTGAGTTTATTATGAAACTTCATAAATTGTATATCAGTAAATGACATTGTTCAATTCTGTCCAGAGACAACGGTTTGCATTTCATTTTCTGCCAACAAAAAGAACAAACGGCAGCGCTGTGATGTGGTACAGACAGTGACCGTGGTTCTGTCTGGAGTAATGAGAGTTTCAGTGCCAGCGCTTGCTGGACGACACAGCGTGTGTCCATTCTGCAGGTGTGACTTCACAATCCTGTGCCATTTTGACATGGCTCTCTTCAGGAAAACATCTTACTGAAATCTCAATTTTTTAAATTTGCCTAATACTTTCAACACTAAAATCCATGTGTGAAATATGGTTTCCATTAGCTAATCTTCTTGTAGTGCTGTCTGAGTGAAGAGAAGAAAAGAATCCCACACACAGTATCCTCTGTGTCACGGGTGGTCTCTTTAGGCAGCTGTGAAACTGCAGCTTGGTTATGTGAACTGTTCTCTGAGGACATGTCTGAGCCCTATCTCATGGAAGCTAAACTAAGGGATAGGGTTACCCTGTCAGGATTAGTCAGAAGTTTTCAAATTGCATCATGTTTTTAGGTTTGGGGTGTGTGTGTACAGCTATGATGTGTGTAAATGATGGATAGAACAAAGAGAAACTTAGCTTAAAGATCCTATTTTGTTACAACTCACACATTTGTTGTGAGAACTCTTAAATAAGAATGGTATCCCCATTGTGAGTTAAGAATAATAGAAAGTTGATCTCTCCTTGTCCCCAAATACAGAAAGATAGCTGGGCTACAGGAGAGAATAGTTGTGCAGAATGCAGAAAGATTCCCTGACCTTATTTGTCATATTACCTTTTTACAATTTTATTCACATGTCTGTGTAAAGTCAGGCATTGAAGATGGTGCTTGCTAAATAATAGCAACCCCATGAGGCTGTATCAGCTAACAATGCAGCAGCCTCTTTGATTGGCTAATTGCATTCTACTAAATATACATTTCTTAAAAGGTATCTTTGACATTAAATAACTCATGACTACATGTAATATACTCATGCATATACATATGCACACATGTATGTGCATATTTGTATGTATATGCACATTTATATGCATGTATGTACATTTCATGCATGTGTGTGTGTGTGTGTACTCTTGACTCAGACTAGGAACAATAGCATGAATAGAATGAAACATCTTGGCAGTCAGTTGTCAAAATCCATACCCACCATAGGCACACAGATGCCAGAAAAGCCAAATCTTTAAAACACAGCATTAGTTACTTTCTGTGTTGTCTGACCAAATGCCTGAAAGGAAGTAAAGAACTTAAGAAGGGGTGAGCTTACCTGTAGCTTTAGGAACTATGACCCATCATGCTGAGGATAGCCCTGCAATAGAACAGCAGACAGCGAGGCACACTGTCTACAGGCAGGAGGCAGAGAGCAAACAGTGAGTGAGAGCAGCCTATTAAACCTCAAAATCCAACCCAGTCACCCACTTTGTTCTGCAAGATCGTGAAGGTTCCCCAACCTTCCTAAACAGTGCCAGTAGTTGGGTACCAAGGTTTTAAACAGATGAGCCTACGGGGACATTTCACATTCCAGTCTCAACAAGTAACAAATCTGGGAAAAGAATATTTTGTATCCTAGAGATGACCCTTTCTAATAGTTCCAAAATCAAGCAAGAAACCAACCAAACAACGACAACAAGGAGGCTGTTTTGTCAACGGAGTAAGCTAGACAAGCCGTGGTGTGTCACCCACAGCATTTCCAGCATATTCAAGGCAATGCGGTTGGTATTATTCTTGGTTAATGAGAGATTATTACTTCACTGTTCACACTATTTTTATATTTAGGAATGAGATGCTTTCCGTTCATCTACGCTTCATGGCTTTGAGCTTTACCCTGTGGCCACCAAGGACCTCGGGGAACAATGAGCCAAAAAGCAGGAGACCTTAGATAGGTTACGATGGTCTCTTAGCCATCGAGCAGTGACCCTGAATCTCAATTTTCTCATCAATTAATTGTGAACGACTTTTGAAAATTAATTTACAAGGCTGTGTTATATGAATTGAGATTTGAAATGTCCATGTAGAAGACATAGTGCAGCCCAGATAGAAGACACTTATGCTGGGGAAAGGTTAAAACTGGGACACTGCAAGATTTAAATATGAAAAAAAACAGATATGAGTAACAAATGAATAACTTATATAAAACTAAATATTTTAAAGTAGATTTTAGATTTAGTAGAAAACTTGAAAAATTAAGTACCTGGGATTTTTGTCTATGTTTTACTGTGTAAATGTTTATAATGCAATGAATATATAGATGGATAGATGGAAGGGTAGATAGATACAAATAATAGATAGATGGATGGTAGATATAGATAGATTATAGATATACATGACAGAAAGATAGATGATAGATAGATAACAAACTGAGGCTTATACATATGATATATTGTTGACAGAGGTTTCTGTCCCACCCACTCCCACAAATATTCAGTCCCAAAGAAACACACAGAGGCTTGTATTAATTATAAACTGGTTGGCCTAGTAGCTTAAGCTTCTTATTAACTCTCATATATTACATTAACCCATACTGTTTGTCTGTGTTAGCCACATGGCTTGGTACCTTTTATCAGTGAGGCATCCTCTTCTTGCTTCCTCTGGGTCTGGGTAATGACTGCAGACAGAACCTTTCTTCTTCCCAGAATTCTACTAGTTTGGTCACCCCACCTACACTTCCTGCCTGGCTACTGGTCAATCAGCATTTTATTAAACCAGTACAAGTGATAAAACTTTACAGAGTACAAGACAATTGCCCCACAGCAATGTGATATGTATGTATGTATATATATATATATATTGCAATATGATATTATATATATCAAATATATATTTGATAGTCAGGTAAATGGATAGATAAAAAGATACATAGGTAGTTACATAGATGGATAAATGATATGTAGAAGTACTACTGATCTGAGAGTTTAAATGAATGAGCTATAGTATAATGAGAAACTAAAGAACAAAACTGTTAATAATTCCATCTTCTGCATCTTCTAGTAAAGTGTAAAGGAAGTGCAATCAGAATTAATCAGAACTGCTTTTTGAGTTGAGTTTAAAATTTGAAGCGTTCTTGTAATCCCTGGGGCTGAGAGGTCATTTTTATTTAGTTTGTAATGATTCCCCAGTTGTTTGTAAGAATGACATAGTCATCTCTTCATGATTACATTGCTCCCTTTAAAAGGGCAGCAATAAAACAAATCACTTCAGAGTGTGAGGGACCAAATAGAATCTTTCTTGTCCCTCTCCCTAAGCACATTCCATAATTGTGTCTTAAACATTGGTTTTTTTTGTTGTTGGGTTTGCATGAACATGAGGAACTTTTGACAAATTCATGAATACACTCACACTGGAGATCAGTCCACCTCTTAAATTGTCTGCATTTCTCATTCTGTTAAGAAAATGTGAAACTGGCCCAATCCAAGGTCCTTTTTACAGACTCCTAGGAGAAATCAATTGATGTGTATCTTTGCTGAACCCTTTAACTCAAGATTTTAAAAAATTTCATACAAAGATTTGTCAAATATGTAAGTTCTCCTGTTTACTAAGGACTCTTAACTTCCCTTTGTTTCTGAATTTAGGCACAGTTAAAACCCTACTGTTTCCTATTTAGGACAGGAAGTCTGAAGGAGGTAATAAACACACAGAATATCATTAGGTTAACATTAAAGATTTTCATTTTTCCTCTAGTAACTGTGTCTCTGCCAGTCTGGATGTTTCCAAGTTCTCTGCCTTCCACATGCTAATCTGATTTATTTTAGCTCTTTGATCCATTCCTCCTGGCAGAGCAAGTTGAGGAGAGTTGAACTTTTTCTCTTCAATAAAACGTCCCTTATGGCATGGATTTAAGCTTCTCTGTTCACATATGTTGGCTTAGGAATGAAGCAAAACCCCATTGAAGAGTGTTCTAAAAGGTGTCTTCTTGGATATATACACTCTTCAACTTACGATGGTTTCAATTAATCTCAACTTCATGGTGGTGTGAGTGCTATCCTAGCTCAGTGGCAGCATTTTGAGGCATTCTGGGTTTGAGTATTTCTTGTGCTAAGTATGTGTGTCCTGATAGCCCTTTTCTCTCTTCCTCACACTACCACCCTCCGGCAGCACACCAACCTGAACCTCTGATCTCAACAGTAAAATGACAATGCAGCACACTGCGTGTGCTTGACTGGATGCACTCATAGGCCAGGTGTGTTAAATGCCTCTTTACCTATGACATTATGTAAAAAATGCTTATTGACCTATGACCCAATCTAAATGAATATAGGATAATCTATTCAGATGAATCGTGGGAGATTCATATTCCATGCTACACATGATGAGGCTGGTATTTATTGTAGTCAGTGTCTTTTTGGGTAAAATGAAGGAGGCTACTCAAATTTGAATTGGAATCTTCCAATATCTTCCCAAGTCTGCGTTTTTGTTGTTATTCTTCATTAATGTCTTTTATTATTATTTATCGATTGCTATCATTATTAAATTATTATTACTATTACTTTGAGACAAGGTTTCTCTGTGTAATTCTGCTTGTCCTGGAATTTACTTTGTATACAGGCTGTCCTGGAACTCAGAGATGTGTTAGGTTCTGCCTCCCAAGTGCAGAATTAAAGGTGTGTTCCACTAAATCTGGCCATTTGTTTAAATTCTCATGAGATTATATTCAAATTTCACCACTTAGATTCTTGGTCTTACGCTGATTTTGAGATTTGCACTTTAGTACTAATTGTATCATGAAGAAGTATTGAGTCATGAGCTCCATCTGGCTTTCTGTTGCTCTTAAGAATCACAAAACTTCAGCTAGGTGGTGGCGCACACCTTTAATCCCAGCACCGGGGAGGAAGAGGCAGGTGGATTTCTTTGAGTTCAAGGCCAGTCTGGTCTTCTCAAAACAACAATAAAAACAAAAAAGTATTAAAGCCTCCCAGGAACATCTTCTGTGACATACTGGTGCCTTATCTAAGATTTGCTGACAATTCCAGCACTATGGAAATTAACAAATTCTATGTAATTCAGGGTAGTCTGTTTGCCCCCAGAGAGCTGGATGCTTGATATTGTCCAGCATAACTCAGAGACGGGTGGTTCCTCCCAGGTGTCCTGCAATGCAACAGATAACAATACAAAGTCTAGAAGAAACATTGCAATGTCTACAGGAAACCGCATAATGTCTGCAGGAAACAGAACAATGTCTACAGGAAACGGCATAATGTTTACAGGAAACAATGTCTACGGATTGTTTTAACTGAAGCTGTCACACACAGAGCTACAGGAAACAAAGATGTTCATAAGACTGTGGGGTGAGAGGCAAGGAAACAGATTTCCAGATTATTAAAAATGTCCAGGAGCAGCAGAGAGGGGTCAGGGCCATGCTACCAGTGACTCCTAGAACTCCTTGTGGTAAAAAGATTCTTCACAGAGCTTTCCTAGTAAGTTAAAAATAAAAGCATTTCAAGCATATCACTCTGTGATAAAAAATGGGTGTTTTAATTAAATATTTTATGAGTAACATCTGTGGTTATATGCTGAGATGGGTTAAAGGAGAGTTTCCATGTTACATTTTTGTGTCTTTCTTTTATCCTCCTTCAATAAAGTTTATTTACACAGTAACTTTTCCAGACTGAGTTTGGGTAATAGGAAGATTGTGTCCTAGATAGCAACTCACTCCCTGCTCCTGTCAGGGAAACTGAAGCATAGAAGGCACTTAATGCATATGTTAAACTGACCTAAATTTAAAAGTCTGTTACAGTTTCAGCACACCAGAATGCTTTCAACTTTACCTGCCTTGCATCAAATAACCCCTAGGCAATAGCATGATGAAAGCACAGACATGTTTCAGAAATGTGAACGTTTATATATCAGGGTGGAAAGGTCATTGGAGTCTTGGCTAAATTAAAAACTAACCCCTGAAACGTTTATTTAAAAAGAATCTTTACTTCTGAGGATTCCGTTTAGAGTTCGTTGGATTCAGGATATGGGATCCAATAAAACAAACAACTTTGCATGGTAACTTAGGAGCCAGTATGAAACATGGTTGAATTCAGCATGACCATGTTACAGTTGTTTCTACGAGAATGCTGAACATAGAGGTGACAACTCTCCCTCACCAAAGCCAAAAGAAAGTACTTTTATTGATTTATTTATGTAACCACAGGATGACATCCTTCCTAAGTACAAAGAAAGACACTAGATGTTTGTTATAATGATGGTTGCTTAGATTAAAGAATACTCCACATGTTTGTTCTGCAACCACAGTGAAACTAAGGCCAAAGGATGGGTGAAGAGGCTAAAGGATGGGTGTGAAGTTCATATCTAAGATTTCAAAGGAGCCAGGGCAGTCCAAACTGAGCCTGGCTTTGACCTTTGTTCCTTATGACTCTGATATAGTCACCCACTGGTGACTTGTCATTGCTGACAGAACAGAAGGAGTTGGAGGCAAGGTCACAAATGTCCAATTTCACCTTTCCTCCTCTTCACAATGCAAATATTCTTTATAGTAGAAGAATAAACTCATGTGGAAGAAGTAACTATTGCTTGGGCAGAGCATAAACTTGTGTGCACCTGCCCTCACTCCAAATCTGCAAGTTCACACCTTTCTCAGCCTGCAAGTGTGGTAGAAACTGTTTTCTACTAGGTATACTCTATCTAAAGAAAAGTTTTGCATATGACAAGCTTCTGGTGGTAAGAGGGACTAACAGGAATTGTTGACTTTCCTAGAGAGAAGCTGATGTTAGGGAAAGGGTTGTGCGGAAAGAATAATCTTGTCTTTCCTTTGAAGCAACCAAACATTTGAAATTGTCTTGGATGAAGAAGAAAAATAACATTTGCTACTGAAATACCTGTGTATGTTATAACACAGTAAAAGTCCCTGTTCCTGTTACCTGAGTGTCTAAGCCAATGATTCAAGATAATTCTTGAGGCAGTAACTGTCTAGTCAGCCTTTGTCACGGTGAGCAAATCTTTTAATGCCCAGAGCCCTTTCCTCATGGCATGTGCCCTTTGAGCCTTAAAACCAGCCATGTTATATAAAGTAGAACACCTGACAACTCCCGGGAATGCTGACTTATTGTCCTCCAGTCTCACAGAGTAACTTGCCAGCCATCTGAAAACATGGAGAAATTTGTGTATATTTTTACTACATGATATAGCTAAAATTGTTTCACTGTTGATTAATAAACATATATAGATTTAAGTTAAAATTGAATTAAAACAAACATATTCTATTTGCTTTTCTAATATCTTCAAAATAACAGTAATGTTCTAGTTCACATTATAGTAGAGCAGAAAGAAACAAAAACAAGGAAACCTTACAAATATCTTACTAAAGGACAAAGGCTCCAAAACCCATAATGAACTAAAGTGATTTTATCAATATGTTCAAGAACATTTTTTCTGGGTAAAGGAGTATAAGTCAGAAGGATTTTAAAAAGTAAATTAACTTTAAAAAAAGTCACCTTAGACACAAAGCTTACAATGTCTCCTTTCTTATGAATGTTTCATCAGCCCATGTGTTAAAATGGGTCAGAAAGTAGCTTCAAGGACAAGTTCAAATTAGGCTGAGGTTTTATCATGATTCAATTTCACTAATTACTTTAATAATTGAAGATGTTATCCAAGGCACATTGTGAATCAGCTCATTGTTTACTCTGTTTTTATTTTTTTATAAATTTCTGAATTTCAATTGCTGTAATGAAATTACCTGACGAAGACACAGGTGTATTATCGGTGAAATATTAGTCAAGAAAGAAATCAATATCTTCACCAAGAAAGCTGGTTGTGACACTGAATATAGCCAAGTGCGGAAAACAATGGAGGAGCAGAGAGTGTTACACACAGATTTTCATGAACTTGTCAAAATAAAAATATCGAGCACATAACCCATCTAAATCATTGCTATATTTGGTTTTTCCACATTCACGCCTATTTTCAGAGTGATTCTAAGCATTATTTTTCTCTTTGTTCTGCCTCTTCTCTTGTTTAAGAGATAGAAGGAACACAGGGAAGAAGAAAAAGATGAAGGAATGAAGGAGAGAAGAGAAGGAAGAAAGAGTTGGAGGGCAGATATGGAGTCCATTGCACAGGACTGGGTTACATGAGACAGGAAATGGAAAACAAATCTATTTACCTATAGGCATAGCTCAGACAAAAGGCAAAGCATTTGAGACATTACCTCTTCGGTACCATAAGGTAATACCTTTGGCCACTTCCATTTATCTTTGAACATCAAATACTAAGCTAAATATCATAATACTGGGCTGACCTGCTGGCACTTCGAAAAGTTAAATCAGGTCTTCAAACTGTGGTGTTTTCTGCCTAACTCGTTAGGAAGGTGTAAAATGTCAAAAGACACAAGCAAAAGAGGATTTATGGACACAGTGCTCGGTCCCCAGTGCTTAGCAGGGGAAGAGAGGTTTATGAGCGAGACTCTCTGTGCTATGGAATCCCCACTACATCACTTTACCCTTCTATGACCAGCACCCAAGACGTGTGCAGAAGTGCAGAGTTGGTCAGACACCCTGGTGTGCTCAGTCCTCAGGCTCTTTAAATGATGCTTGTCTGGACACTCAGGTCTGTCTTCCTGGTTTAGTTCCTTTCCCCACTTTATTTGGCCTCAGAAGGAGAACTGGACATTGGAGTTTCATGATGTTTATTTTCCAAATTTTCTTAAAGATCACTCATCTACTTATCAGAAAGAAAAAGGTATGGGATAAAGTTACATCCATATTCTCATGTTCTTTTATTTGTGAGCCCACTGGGTCCTTTATACTGAAGATAGTAAAAAATTTCACGTTGAATAAAAAGCCTTCCAGCATTCAAACTAATTTTATCTTTCAACAAAATATTGTGAACCATTTGATGTTCCTTATTACAATGAGAGATAGATATTTAAGAATTACACAGGAAGCCAGGCAGTGGTGGCACATGACTTTAATCCCAGGACTCAGGAGGCAGAGGCAGCATGGATCTGTGAGGTCAGCCTGGTTGTCAGAGCGAGTTTCAAGACAGCCAAGGCTACACAAAGGAATCCTGTCTTGAGAAAAATTTACACAGGAGGACAAGAAACAGTTTAACAGGTCAGTGTCATCTACTGTCACAAACAGCAATGAGTACTAACTCCAGCAGAAGCGAGCCCAATTTTCAAAATCTAGAATTCATTCTAGTGTTCTAGAGTGTTTCATTACAGTGTGAATTAACAGAGAGAAAACCTTTTGGATATTTTCTCAAATAACCACCAGAGGACTTTTTCTCTGATTCTAATAAAATAAAAAAGCTTAAATATAAAAATCCCCAACAAAAATAACTACTTCATATAGAAATCTAATAAGGGATCTAGATTTTGTCACCAGCATTATGATTTTACAGTTCCCTTACTGAACCTGAACGCTCACTATCTGTAGGCTGCTGGAAGGCCACTGTCATGTGTTCTCAGGGTCCTCCTTTTGAAAACGTGAATGGCATTGAACATCTGTGAAAAGCAACTGGGAAGGAAGGTGATGGAGGAAGGGAATAAAAATAAAAGCTGTTAAGTTAGTATCTTACTACTATAATTAAGTAGTTACAAGAAAAATGATGAAGGCCTCTTAATTGGAAGGCTGGAAGCTGGCCCAGTGCTTTCCCAACCCCGTTTTTTGGTACCCCAGTAACTACAAGAAGATCTTGGTGTCATTACCAAATCCATTATGTGTTCAGTGATATGTGGAGAATGTAACTTTATTTTAGCAACTGAAACCCGTTACAGTCCGCATGCTTTTAGACAGAGAAGAGAAATAAAAACCAGGTCATAAATTCTTTTTTTTTTTTTTCAGAGACAGGCAGGGCTCCATTGTGTAGCCTTGGCTGTCCTGGAAATCACTCTGTAGACCAGGCTGGCCTTGACCTCACAGATCTGCCTGCCTCTGCCTCCTGAGTCCTGGGATTAAAGTCATGTGCCACCACTGCCCAGCTTCCTGTGTAATTCTTATCTATCTCTCATCATAATAAATAAAGACAGCGTCTCCTCCCTCCCCATCATCCAGCAAGCACCATGGTGCTCTAGAAATATTTACCTGTGAGGAAGGGGCCCCTCTTCTAGTGCAGAATCCCCACCCCTTAAATGGATGGGCAGTGGCAGATTGACCTTGCCAGAGTCCCCTTACCCTCCCAGTGCTGACTGTAATGGAAATATGCCCATAGCAACAAAACCACTTAGAATAAGATTGTATTAAGGTTAAATTGTTAATTGCTTTTTATTATTAGAAAATAGTACTTGCTTTGGGATACTGACTATAAATCATACTCAAGATGCATTTTTATTGAGTATGACTTAGTTATTTTCTTATCAATGCTAACAAGTGTTCTAACATTGGCGAAGCCTGGAAGTCATTCTTCATCTATGACCTATATTTTCTGAGTCTCAGTGGAAGTCTATTTCAACAATAGCGGCATCTCATTCAGGGCTCTAGTCTGAGTGGTAATTAGCAAATTTGTCAATTTGTACTGGGAAAGAGGTGGTAGGTGGGGTGACTGACTTTCGATCGTGGCACCAAATGGCATCAGCTCCGGGACAAGTATGTCAAAATCTTAGAGAAGTCAGGAAAAGGGTCAGGGGTCACAAGGGGATTTGTCAGAGTCAGAACCAGGTAGTAACTGAAGTTTTAGTGATAAATTGAACAAAACAAATACTTAGAATTTGAAAATATAACATAAAAAATGTTAGTGTTCATAGTAGCTTGAACAGTATCAGTCAGTTCTATAATTCTAAGTTTGAAGTTGAACACAGGCCTTAGTACACTAAGGTCAACGCATTTCCGAGCCAATTCTTTATGAAGGATGATGGGAATGCAGTGTGTATCTGGGCTGTTGGAGGGCCAGTTGCTGACACTCTGTGATTGAGATCTTTATTTACATAATGGCAGGCTCTCTCCTCCTTCCTCTCATGCCTCCTGCAAGCCATTTGCATTTCTTCTCCTGTGGCCTCTCCCTGCCTTCATAATCAGCAATTGTTGTATCAGTTCTTTCTGTGTCAAATCTACCCATCATCTTCTGCCTCATCTCTCTAACTTAGTAGGAAGGTGTTCCACGTAGTGCTTCTGCGTGTGTATGTGTGTGTGTACGTGTGTATGTGTGTGTGTGCATGTGTGTGAGAGTGTGTATGTGTGTGTGTATACAGGTGCACATGGGGAGGGCAGAACATAGACTTGGGCCTTGCTCTTCAGGAACCATTTCTGTCTGGTTTTTGAAACAGAATTTCTCACTGGCCTAGAACAAAGCTAAGAAGATGATGCTTCCAGTCCAATGGGATGCTTGCTCCCCACTCTGTAACCACATCTTCAAGCTCAGCCGCATATAATGTCACTGGAAGTTGAAGAAGTTTGAGAAAAATGATCAATGTGATTGTTTATGTTCTATTCTGTTACGAACATGTGTGGTTGTTTGAATGAGGAACCCCATGGCCCCAGCCCCGTATGTTTGAATACTTGTTTGCTAGCCATAGCTGAGAGCAAGGTTTGGAGTTATATAACTAACGCTTAGGAGGCAGAGCCTTGCTGGAGGAAGTATATCGCAGATGGTACACTTAGAGGCTTTGTAGCCTTCCTCCACTTTCTGCTATTTCTCTGTGTTTCACATATGTAGAAGAAAATGTGGTCAAACATCTTCTCATTCCTGCATTCCATGTGGCTCCTCTCAGTGATCATGCATGCCTTCTGCAACATTTCAATTCCAACCCTCTAAAATTGCAGCACTAACCAAACCCTTTCTTCTATGGCTGGCTTTACATCTGGGTATTTTCTCACAATAGAAAAAGTAACTATTGTAAAATACTTGTCCATACACTGATAATGCAACATACACTAATATACAACATACACTAACCAGGTATTGTGGGTTTTTTCCTCTTATTTTTTCTATAATGTATTGTAACAACAGAGGTAAGATGTTATTACTCTGCATTACCATATGTATATTATAGGGCACACATGGTGAGCATTCCTCTGGGAATTTTGCTACCTACCCTAAAAATATCATTTGTCACAGTTGAATATAAGATTGTTAGTTTATACAGAACTAAGTCCACCTACTTTCAGTGAGAAAATTAAAAATGATGCAATGAGATTTTGACTGTCAAGTTAAGGGTCAGATTTGTCATCACAGTTCATCCTAGTCAGGCTGACTCAATCTGGAGTCAGCTAAAGGGGAAGATGATGGCAGACCTGGGAGGACTCTGAGCAGATAATTTGCTCATGAAAACCCACCCTAGGGAAGATGACAGCAGTTCTGGGAGGACTCCTTAAAAAGCTTATCTGAGTGTGAATATCTGCACCCAGGAAGATGGGCGGCAGTCCTGAGAAAACTTGAGCAGACGAACTGTTAGAACCCATCCTAGGGATGATGATGTCATCTTGTGAGGACTCCTTGAGTAGATTATCTGGTGTGAAAAGCCTCCCTAGGGAAGATGATGACAGTCCTGGGGGAACTCCTTGAGGAGATGAAGTATTGAACTTATTCTAGGGATGATGATGTCATCTTGGGTGAGGACTCCTTGAGTAGATTATCTGGTGTGAAAAGCCTCCCTAGGGAATGTGATGACAGTCTTGGGGGAACTCCTTGAGGAGATGAAGTATTGAACTTATTCTAGGGATGATGATGTCATCTTGTGAGGACTCCTTGAGTAGATTATCTGGTGTGAAAAGCCTCCCTAGGGAAGATGATGACAGTCCTGGGAAAGCTCCTTGAGAAGATGAAGTGTTGAACCCACCAGAGGGAAGATGCTGTCAGTCTAGGGAGGGCTCCTTTAATAGATTGTGTAAAGTGAAAAAACCTGCCTTAGGGCAATGATGGCAGTCCTAGGAATGACTCCTTGAGCAGTGTGGAAATCCTGTGGACACAGTGTGGAACTGCTGTCTCCTGTGGCAATCTGGATAAGAGGACATGAAGAGGAAACTTTCTGTCTGATTGCCTTTCTCTTACTGTCCAGTTCATGTCTTGTTTCTCTCCTTTCTTATACTAAAGCCATCTTCTTAGGGATTCTGCTGAAGAAGGAAGACTAGGTGCTCTCGAGGAATCCCTGAGTCTTTCAGGGTTGAGTATAAATTTAGAGATATCCAAGGTAATGATACTCAGCCACCTCACTATAACTCAGTCTTTGCTGGACTAGTAAGATGGTATCATGAGCCAAACTGAAAAGTTTCCTGTATATTCAAACAGGTGTCCCACACCTTCTGTGTGGAGGTCGGAAGACAACTCTCACCCTGTTCTTTTTTCCCTTTCCATTTTGGGTTCTAGGAAACAAATGCAGGTTGTCAGACTTATTGCACTAGAAATACTTTTATACATTGAATCTTCTCCCTGGCCCTTTTATCTTTTTTTTTTCTTGTGTGTGTGTGTGTCTGTGTGTTGTGTGTCTCTGTGTGTATGTAGTATGTATGTGATGTATGTGTACACATGTGTAACTACGCATACCTATCAAATGCTCATGGAGACTTGAGGAGAACATCAGGTACTTGCTGGGTAACTCTCCAATTCACTGCTCTAAGACAGGGTCTTTGACTGAACCTGGAGTTAGACTAGGAGCCAGCAAGTCACAGTGACCCTCTAGTTAGTCTCTGCTCTCAACTGAACAGGTACATGCATCTTTTCTTGGTGTTTTATTGTTTTATTTCTTCTTCCTTCCTCTCTCTCTCTCTCTCTCTCTCTCTCTCATTTATTTATTTATTATTTACTTATTTATTTAGATTTAGTTTTTCAAAACAGGATTTCTCTGTGTAGCCCTGGCTGTCCTGGAACTTACTCTGTAGACCACATTGGCCTCGAACTCACAAGATTCACCTGCCTCTGCCACCTGAGTGCTGGGATTAAAGGTGTGTTCCACCCCCACATGGCTACTTCTTGGTGTTTTGACTATTTGTTGAGATCCAATCTCAGGTTCTCTCACTTACCGAGCAAGTGAGAGCTCTTACCTACAGATCCATCTCTCCAGCTCTTGTACTTCCTTCTAAGATTGAAATTCTTCTGTTGTGCTTACCTTACTAACTAAACTATTCCCCAGTCCCAGACTCTCTACTTTAAAAAACCTTATGATTCACTTGTGGCCTGTGAACTGCACAGGATAATCTCTACTTGATCAATGTTAATTCCAACTGAGACCTGAGTTTCCCTATTCTCTATTTAAAGAAGTTTTGGGGGATTAAGATGTGCACATATTTTGGAGAACACTGCATTTCCTTCCTCTGAAATGTAGATTATGATACTGTGAAAGAGTTTAGGGACCTGAAGGTGTCTAATGTGGTGGCTGTCTATGTCTGATGGAAAGAGACTATCTCACTGAAAAAGAATTTAGTTTCCAAATTTTGTTTTAAAAATCGTTCTTCTTGAGTGTAAGGAGGACAGTTGTGAGACATATTAGTCACACCTACCAGTTAGAGATGCTGTAGGCTTTGTCTATAGCTCAGTAGTAAAGCATTTGCCTGACATGCCTGAGGCACTGAGTTCTGTTCCTAATACTGCATTTATCTGTCTGCTCTCTACCTACCTATATTTGTTTGTCTATCTATCTATCTGTCTGTCTGTCTGTCTGTCTGTCTGTCTGTCTGTCTATATAGCTGTTTATCTGTTTATTACCTATCTATCATATATACAAGTAGTGAGATAAATGATAAATATTTGATTGGTAAATGATAGCGTGATAAGACGAAAGATCTTTGAGATATTTGGCTTCCTTTCTAATTTTGCTATGGTACCTCAATGTACACATAGATGCAAGGCAGACAATAGATAATGCCTTCTCTATCCATCTATAGTTTGCTTATTTTCAAAATATTTTATCTGAACAGTAATTACTAGATGTTTGAAAATGAAAAAGAAGTGAAAAGAATATCATTTTACTCAAATTTTCATAAATTACTATACATAGTATCCCATTCTCTGACCACCTGGGATGCTTTGTCCTCTCTTTTAAATACATCCATGCAAAGATTTGCACTGAGATTGCTCATAAGACCCATCAATCACATTCAGTCATGTCCACACTCAGCCATGCATAAACATGAAGAAATGGCCAATAATCAGAATGGTCTTTTATAGAATTCCCTGATTTTCTGAGTTGGTTTTCCAATGTCTTCCTCTCCCTCTTTTCTCATTAGTAGAACTGTGGAGATTAATGTTGCCTCATTTTGACAATGTTGCTTATTGATTCAACACTTGTTCTATAATGAGTCATAAAAAATTAATTGTGTATAGACAAGTTTAGAGCTGCATTTCTCATCCAGTTTACAAGCCGTATCTTCCACGTATTTAAAACGTTAAAGTATTATAAAATCTGTTTTATCAGCTCATTAGTATAATTTCTCACCATGCATTGCATCTTTAGACATGTCAGTCAATGAACTTCACTTTTCTCTGCGTGTCTTATCAGAAAGGCACTTTTCACACATGATCATCTAGATTTTCCCTATTTTTAATTATTCTCTGAATTGAATATTCTCTCATGATCCAGATTTCTCCAAACTAGATCTAGCAATGTGGGACATAGCTCCGAGGCAAGAGGAAGAAACATGATTCCCCAAAACAGTGCCTCTTTGAGACTTATTGAAATTAAACACAACTTCCTAATCATTTCTCACCCAGCATGCTTACAGTCAATGTTGTCATGTGTTCTTCTGGTAGTTTCATTTTATAGTTTGCAAAACTAAAATTATGAAACAAAATTGTTTTCAATGATGCTACAAACATCACGCGAGACTGGCTACATTCAGGACATTCATTTAATTGGAAAATGCAGAAAAGCTCAAGAAAACAGGGTGTTGACTGTGGCTGATTTGTAGAAATAAATAAGGTTATCTGTGCTAAAGGCATTTGACAGTCCTTTCCCAGCAACGACTTGTAATCACCATTGTGTATGTAACTGCATGTGTGTGTGTTTGTGTATGTGTGTGTATGTGGATGCATTCTTGTGACAGGCCAGAGAACAATCTCTGGTGTCAGGTACCATCCACTTAGTTTTATTATTGTTATTATTATTAATTAGAGAAAGGAGTCTCATTGACTTGGATCCCATCCAATAGGCTCAGCTGGCCGCTGGTCAGTGGACTCCGGTGACTCACTTATCTCTGTTTTCTAAGTTCTAGGGGAGTTATTGATTTGTGTCACTATTTCTGACTTTAAAAAATAAGTGGGTGGGTCTCACTTAGGTACCAGAGCTTGTCCAGCAAGCACTTTGCTGACTAATCTGTCTCCCCAGCCAGAATTACATGTTTAATTTGGCTGAACAACTGTGACTTGCTTTATTCTGAAAATAACAAAAATGAATAAGGATAAATTATATCATGTAAATGTAAATTTGCCTTAAATTCAGACTAAGTTATTAACATCTCACATTTTTTCTGAAGAAAGGAAATATGCACTTATTTTTCTCATATAATCCAAAACACTTGTGAGTGAATGAACACCAAAAGCCATATCTCTTTATTAGCCAGAAACAAATATAATAGATATTAGCTGATCAAGTCAGAACATTTTATGAACTTCCTTGCTTTGAGGTAAACAAAATAATTTTCTTCTATAGGCATCAAGTGTTTCTACTCTCTCATACACTATTTCCTCACATCCCCCACATCCATGCTGCTTGACTTGCTTTGAGATACCATCCCTTGGCTTCCCCGAGTTCACTATCAGGACATTCCTATAGCATACGTAGTTTGAATTCTTCAGTAGTGTAGTTTTACAACAATATCATGTAAATACAAATGCAATTTGAGTCTTACCATTATGACCTCCATCACAGTAAACAAAGTATCTCCAGTGAAGAGTGCAAAGTTTGGCCAGCGGTGAAACATGACAGTCAGTAGAAGGACAATGATAATGCAATTGCCTGTGTTCACTCACATGCATCAAGAAGGCAAAAAAAGCCCCACAACCCACACACATACATGCAAAAATAATAAAGCAAATGAAATATTGCAAGTGTTCAAGTCAACAGAGAAAACAAAGCCTCTGACTATCAAATGGCACAAACTAACAACAAGTCACTCATGGATTGAATTTAGGGTCCGTCTTCTGGACTTTTATTATCTCTTACATCTTGGGGAAAGGCAAAAGAGCTAATGCCATATTACTTCTGAATCCTGATGCCACGCTATCCAGAGTGCAGAGGAAGTAAGGACAGCCAGACCAGGACATCTTCTTACACATTCATTTCCAAAACTACAATTCCTGGATTCTTTCCTCACTACCCATGAGTTCTACAGCAAAGGTATGAGGGGACACCCTGTCCTCCAGGAACAATCTGTTGAAATAGTAGAAGCAGCAGTGGCACTGGCTGGATCATGACTCCCTGTACTATGTAAGATACATGTTAGATTTCATAGTTCAAATTTAGGAAAATCTGTCTTTTGATTTGATTTTATCTTTGTTTCCATATGAGAAAGGTTTCTTAGTGTATAGTTCCACCTGGAAAATACACACTAACTCTCTGTGTCTTAAATATCATTGCTTTACAGTATACACCATCTCTTCAGCTGTCCTCTAAACTGAGCTAAATATAAACACCACATTGTTATTGTAATTACAAAGCAAATGTAACAAATGGACTTAATTATAATTACGCCCAGGAAAAGTGGTGAGCACTGAGATGTACAAAATTAATTCAAGATCATTATTTGTGGTTAAAAATCTTCTTTCCTTGGAAAAACAATATAGTAACCAAAAATACAGAGTTGGAAAATCCAAGTTTGTAATGTTTTTTTCTTGAATTAGGTAAAATTAATATCTCTTAAACCCAAATGGACTATGTAAGTGTTCACCAAGGGATTCATATGATACATGGATTTGGGGGGAGGGCTCATGTCTCTGATACAGAAATGATATGAAAGACATTTAATTTATAGGATAAATACATATCACGAAGACTAAAATTTCTATATATCTACATACAAGCTTCCTTTTCAATGTCTTTGTATTTTTTGAGAATTTCATGCATTCATGAATTAATCTTGCATTAAACCATTTTTACCTTACCCTTCCTCCCTCCAAATCATACTGTGCTCCCCATCTCCCTCTGAAATTCACACAGGCTCTGTTGAGTCCACTTACCGTTGCCTGAACTGTGAGTCTGTTTGGGACCGCCTACTTGGGATTAAGGACCCTGTCAGGGACTTCCTCCCTGTTGAAGGAATAGTGAGTCTGTTTGGGACCGCCTGCTTGGGATTAAGGGCCCTATCAGGGATTTCCTCCCTGTTGAAGGAATAGTGAGTCTGTTTGGCACTGCCTACTTGGGAATAAGGCCGTATCAGGGACTTCCTCCCTGTTGAAGGAATAGTGAGTCTGTCTGGGACCGCCTGCTTGGGATCAAGGACTCTATCAGGGACTTCCTTCCTGTAGAAGATTGATCCTCCCTTTCTCAGCAGCTCTTAATTGCCTGTAGTTCTTCTTTCTATTGAGCCATAAAGTAAAGCAATATGATGAAATTTGCAGGTAACTGGGTGGAACTTAAAATTATTGTACTAATTGATGTGACTCAGACCCAAGTGATGAATGCTGCCTGGTCCCTCTTATTTGTCTTTATAGGTAAGCATATCACATGAAATAACCATAAAAATTGGGCAAGCAAAAAGGTACCATGTCAGGGTGAGGTCCAGGTAGAGATACGGAAGAACTAAACAGGTATGGTGGGGAAAATTGGTAGGGGGCTTTGCCGAGGGAGGAAGGGCAGTAAGAAAGGGGGGTGAGAAGGGATATGGAACACCCACCATGGCATGCACAGGATGGCCCCCGAATGTCTGCAACTCTAGCTCCAAGGGACCTGGTAACCTCTGATTTCTGTAGGCTTTGCAAGCACATTGTGCACATAAATTCTTGAAGGTGCACATTTAAACACACAAACAAACAAATATATAAAGCTTAAATGTCTTTGTATTTCAGAAAATGGTTCACTGTGTAAAGTGTTCACCACGTATGCCTGAGGGCCTACATGATCCTCAGCACCCATGTATAAAAGTTAGGTCCATCTGTGTGTGCCTATAAACCCTGGGGCCTGATGAAATGGCAGTCTAGAGGAATGGTAGGTTCATTGCTCATAAACCAATGTGGGGCATGATTCAGAAAGGCACAGATATTGATCCCTGATATAATTCCTTGTACACAAACATGCACACCCACACTCACCAACACAAATGTATACACACACATACACATGTATACACACACAAAAATAACACACTCTTTCACACACGTACACATGCTCATACACACTCACATACACATACATACATGTACACAAACTCACACATGCATACACACACTCACATGTACATATATATATTCACACACAGACTCATTTACACACATTATTGCACATATACGTACTCACTCTCATACATATACCCACATTACACACACACTTGCATTCATAGACACATCACACACATTCCCATTTACACATTCTTATGCATATACTTACACACACACACTCACACATACCACTCTGGGTATTCAGTATTTTATTGTGCAGTTACCCTAAGCTCTCTCTGACCCTGTGTGGAGAGGATATGATTTCAGCCTATTCACCCTGTCAAAGGACACACTTCTTATCCTTGCAAAGATGGGTCCTTCTTGATGTGAGGAACGCCATGAGCAACACCTGCAAAATGTCTCTCATGAGAAAGTTCCAGCACCATAAACACACGAGAGGGTTAAATGCATCCTGTGAAAATCCCGCAAAGACAGATCTTAGAAGCACAGAATGGAAAGTAAGGAATCACCAAGGAAAGGAAGAATCTAAGGGTCAGCAGCGAATAACAAGGAATGTATGTAGAAGCTCACTAACAGAAGACTGTATCTCTAGTAGAGAGCAATGTAGGCTGAACACGGGGAAGTGACAGCAAGTGTGAGTTCCATTGCACATTGTTATGCGTCATTAAATGTGAAGTAAGAGAGGCGAGCCATCCGTCCAGAGACAGATCTGCCGTTACCAAGAATAACAGATGAGAAAAGGGCCATGGGGCCAAGTCCCACTGGTTTAGCAACACCTGTTATGATTATACTTTATGAAATATAGATAATTCTGAGATTTTTTTAATTGAAAAAGCTTCACAGACAGTTTTTGATCTTTCACAAAAGAGGTATCATGTCTTATATTTTTATTCATTATTTATCATGGAAACTGCACTGTCAATGGAGTCTTCAGTAAAGCAAGGAGTGACAGCAACAAGGAGCATCCTCCGCATGTCCAGTGTCCTCTTCATTTACAGCTGTTCTTATGCCCATACTAAAAACATGTTCCTCTTGTTCTTTGGCCCAGTGCTTATAGACTCAGTGATTTCTGAACAAATCTAGAATGTTAAGCCACCAGGCTCATCCTTTTCACGGAAATAAAAAAGGAAAATTCACAAGAAAAAATGTTTACAATACAACTTACAGAATATGCAAAAATTAGGAGATGATAACCCAAATATACAAGTGTGAGAAAGAACACAACCTAGATGTAGAAATTAGTCATTTTCTTCTGTGAAAACTACTTCAGGTGAACACAAATATAAAACTCTCTAACATAAACATAGGGAGATCATTCACAATAATTGAACATTACTCAAGGATGTTTTATGATTCCAGAAGAAGGATCATGCAAGAGTGGAATCTGAACTTCTTCATTATGAAATATTTCCCTGTCCCTACTAAAAACACTTTGCATATTGATCCATTTCTATTTTTAATACAACCCAATTACCATTGATCATCTCTATAAGATGATAATTTAAAATAAACCCAAGAGCCAATGGGAAATGAAAATCTAACTTTCCATTTGAGAATCCTAAAGTAATTATACGAAACACTTTCCTGGCTCACCAGAGGGAAGTAGAGAGCTGCTGACCATAGGTTTCTGAGCCCGGCCTACCCTCCATGTGAAGGGTAGGTGTTAGGATGGAGCAATGTCACAACATCAGTGAGTGCGTGGGTTCATCCCTGGAAGCAATAACACACAACAGAAATTCATAGCGGCCAATGCTGGGAGGCAATATGTTTGATGAAATAAAAACATGAAAACTCACAAGTGTTTTCTGCTCCCTAGGGAGTATATAGAGTAATTATTTTCACGTGAGTTGGATGTATTTTATAGACATGTCTCAATGATGAAAACTACTTGCACTTCCCACAGCCCAGTCATGTCTTAAAGTGATGGTGTGATCCCCACCATAGACCTGAATATTTATGGATGGCTGAAACTTCCAGGATCTTAGTGATGACTCAATAGATAATATGGTACCATAGGCACAGCTTAGCCTTGAAATCATATATCAACCTATGCTCTTTGACTTTCACAAAATGTTTGAATTGGAAACACTAGACATCTTCCAATGTGCCACTAAATTTACATCTGTTTTGTCATTTCTATTTACCATTTAGAGGCACAGCTTGCACTGCAGGTCTGCCTGGCATTTGGCAAGGACAACTGAGCAATTTACAGAGAAGAAAAAATAACATAATTCAAAGAAAGGAATACAATGTAAAAACTGGATATGTAAGAAAAACAAAGCTGATCATTAAATTTGAATATAAATGGAAAGTGTAACTATCCAAATTTTAATTTATTTCACAAGAGACAAAGTTATATATAATATGTTCATAAGATAAGTCCATAATTTCACTTAATATTTATAAGATCATGTAATAAATTTACAATGTTTTAATAAAAACAAAATAAGTTTCCATTGCAATGTTAGTGTGTTTTTTAAAAAAGCATTTGAGTTTTTTATATTATCTTATATAGAACAAAATTTACTGTTTTAGCTAGAAGTTGAAGCACTATATTGAATAGATATGGAGAGAGTGAGCAGCCTTGTCTTGTTCCTGATTTTAGTGGAATCTCTTTGAGTTTCTCTCTATTTAGTTTGATGTTGGCTGTTGGTTTGCTTTATATTCCCTTTATTATGTTTAAGTATATTCTGTGCATCCCTGATCTCTCCAAGACCTTTATCATGAAGGGGTGTTGTATTTTGTCAAAGGCTTTCTCGACATCTAATGAGATGATCATGGTTTTTTTCTTTCTTTCAGTTTGTTTACATGGTGGATTACATTGACTTTTTTATGTAGAACCATTGTTGCATCTCTAGGTTGAAGCCTACTTAACCATGGTGGATGATTTTTCTGTTCTTGTATTCACTTTGCCAGTATTTTATTGATTACTTTTGCCTCAATATTCATAGGGGATATTTGTCTGTAATTCTCCTTCTTAGTTGCATCTTTGTGTGATGTGATTGTGTATCAGGATAATTGCCACCTCATAAAAAGAATTTGGCAATGTCTGTTCTGTTTCTGTTGTGTGGAACAATTTGAGGAGTATTGGTATTAACTCTTCTTTGAAATTCTGGTTGAATTCTGCAATGAAATCATCTGGCCCTGGACCTTTTATTTCTGGGAGACTTTTGATGACTGCTTCTTTTTCCTCAGGGGTTACAGGTTTATTAAATTGCTTATCTGTTCTTGATTTAATTTTGGTATGTGGTACCTATGAACCCTACGGGGAACGTACATGGATCCTCCCAGGAAGAAGAAGTAGACAAGATCTCCTTAATAAACTGGCAGCATGGAGGGAGGGGGGATAATGGGAGTGAGAAGGAAGGAGGGAGGAGTGAAGGGGAGCAAGGAGGAGGCCATGAGAGATTGGGAAGATAGAGTTGGGTAAAGGATAGAGAGGGAGAGCAAGGAAAGAGATACCTTGAAAGAGGAAACCATTGTTGGGTTAAATATAAACCAGATCATGAAGATGGAGACTAAAAAGAAATCCCACACTAGCTCAGAATTTAGTATAATAAATGTTTGCTTATTTAGGGGTAGACTCACAGATATGGGGAAAAGGAACTGAATCTAGCAGCTAGAAGAGAGCAAGTACACACTTATAGTATAAGAGGCCACGCCAGGAGAGCTGGTATCTGAAAGACTACTGGCTGAAGGAGTTCCTACAGTACCTCTCCTTTTGCTTAAATAAGAGAGTTCTAAGCATAATACAAAACTATATACAATAAGAAAAATATCAAGTATAAACATTAGAATTACAACCATCAGAAACAATATCAAGCAAG
This sequence comes from Ondatra zibethicus, assembly GCA_004026605.1. Lineage (NCBI taxonomy): Eukaryota > Metazoa > Chordata > Mammalia > Rodentia > Cricetidae > Ondatra > Ondatra zibethicus. The sequence continues at coordinate 49,533 of PVIU01002612.1, read as the reverse complement.
AAACACATGATAAATGTTTCAATAATTATCCTATCCTAAGGAGTCTAAGTCTTGTATTAGAAATAGCTTGTCCAAGCCATAAGAGGAAAGTAACTATGACTATCTAATCTTCAACCCCCATTGAAGTCCTGTGAAGGGAAATAATATTACTTGAATAAACAGGAAGTGCAATGAAGCAACTTCCAAATTTGTGCAACAAATGACAGAGACAACTGGCTACCCTGGCAATCACCCAAAGTCTCATTTGCAACGTTGTAGCATGCAACTTTGGCTAAGGCCTAGAGTAACTGACAGAGCATTTTCAGAGGCAGGAGAGTTTTAAAAACCATCTTACCCTGTCTTGGCAAGATTTGACAGCCTTTTTTCTTATATCCTGCTTGTCCTGTCTGGACACTGTGCATTTTGTCAGTGGTTGATGCAGGGGCAGTTCCTTGCCCAAAGGCCAGTTTTGCCAAGAAGAAAACAAACTCCAAATGGGGTGTCTTTAGTGCTCAACATTCTTTTGAAAATAGATTGCTCTGCCAGGAGCAATTGTGTCTCATATCAACAGAACCATAAGTTATTTAAATGCCATATTTAACATTTTTTTGAAGTGGTTGAAGATTACCTATCTATGCAGAATACAATCTCTTTGTGTCTAAAGTACCTGATTAGTCTAAGTATGACAAACATGGATGACTATTGACCTATATTTCTTAATACCTGTATAGCTTAAAAACTAAGATTTCATATTAGAATATTAAACAATCTTTAAACAACTGTGCAACAAAAGAGGACAATGACCTCACAATGTAAACAATGTATAAGTATCTTGACCAGAGGTAGAAATGTATAGTGGAATATGATAAATATATCCTAAAATTGTATCCATATGTAAGACATCTTAAGCAAATGTAGAAGCATGCATGCCTACAATATGACAAAATAACTTTGCCTAGGTTTACAAATATTGTAAACAGAAATAGGAACATATTCAATATAATTTAAGCTTCTATCAATATATAAGAATCTAATCCAGTGTAATTGCCTGTAAATAATAGCTCACAAATATTCACTCTATTACTCATTATTATTATTAGTGTGAGTATGCTCACATTAATCTCCCTATGATCCCATCCAATTTCCCTCTTTTTTTCAAAGAGATCCCTGAACCTACATAATTTCCACCCCAACCCCCAACTCTATACCAATTATAATCAGCCCCTAAAAGATGTCCCTAACCCTGAGGACAAACTTTGTTGGGAGAGGCGATATCTTCTTCTAGAATTAATTCCAGCTGTCAGGGTGTGTGTGTGTGTGTGTGTGTGTGTGTGTGTGTGTGTGATGTTATTTCTATGGGATCCTATGAAAGTAAAATGATGGTTAAGTTTCAAGATTACTGTCAGGAATAACTGCAAATAGTCTCTGAGTATTTGTTAGGGTCTTTCTGAGGATCCTATTTAGAGTTCTGGTCAGAGTGTTGTAAAAGGTGCATAAATCACAAGGATGACCCCAGCTAAGAATCTAAGCAGTAGTGGCGAGGGTACCTGGACTGCCATTTCCCTGTAATAAGATTTGGTCTATTGATAAAAATTTTGGGTTAACTTTGTTATATGTATATTTCTGCTCTTGATTAAAGTATTGTGTTTGTGCAGATCATTTAAAACTGTAATGTATAATTAAGAAATATAGGTTAATAGATAATCATCTATAATAGTCAAGCTTGTAGTCATGTTAGGTTTTCTAGATATATAGAGATATATTTTAGTTAGATAGGTGTTCTTCAAATCTTTCAAAGACTACAGAATATGGCATTTAAAATGTTTTAAGAACTTAGACTTTACATGACAGTGAGATATATCTACTCTGGAAAATCTACTTAAAGAGGACAATGAACATCAATGAGGCGCCTCATGGAGTTTGTTAGCCATTTGGACAAAAAAGTGCTCTTGCCTGGACTGTTTGACTGGACTTGCAGGACTCACAGAAAAATGACTGCTAAAGCTGCCTAAAGAAGGTGAGACAGATCTTCAGAGTTCCTGCTTCACGAGAGAGTCTGCCAGACATTCTGCAGGACACAGAAGAAACCGACTGACAAACTGCCAAATGTGTTTGAAATGTCCTGCTTCATGAAAAAGTCTTCTGGATACTATGGGCCTGTAGGATAAATATGGATGCCCCAATGGTACAGAAGAAATTTGGGTGACTGTCCAGGCAACAAGATGTCTTTGTCAATTCTAGAGTTTTGGAAGTTGCTTACAATGCACTTCCTGTTTATTTAGGTAACATTATATCCTTCTGGAGTCTTTGATGAAATTGAAGAATAGATATTTATAATTACAGTTTTCTTAGTTATGATTAAAAATAATGTAGATATAAATATTGTAACTATAATTCTTGCTTGATACCTGTTTGGTTATATGTAATCTTACTATGTTAAAGTTAAACCTTCGTTTTCATTTAAAAAGAAAAGGGGAAATAGTGTGGGAAGTCCTTATGTATATGTGTTGCTTTTATTGGTTAATGAATAAAGAAGCTATTTTGGCCTGTGATAGGACAGAGTAGAGCTAGGCCGGAAAACTAAACTGAATGCTGGGAGAAAGTAGGCAGAATCAGCGAGAAGTCTCTGACAGACTGCTGGAACTTTACCCAGTAAGCCACAGCCATGTGGTGATACACAGATTAATAGAGACAGGTTAGTTTAGGATATAAGAGCTAGCTAGCAACACAGTTAAGATAGTGGCCAAACAGTATTGCAAATAATATAATCTCTGTGTGATTATTTTGGGGCTGAACAGCCAGGAATGAACTAACAGCCTCCTCCAACAGAGGGATACCTTACTCAGCCTAGATAAAGGGAGGAGGGCCTCGGTCCTGCCTCAACTGATGTGACAGACTTTGTTGAGTCCCTATGGGAGGCCTCACCCTCTCTGAGAAGTAGATGGGGTGGGGAGAAGGTGGGGGGAATGGCAGGAAAGGAAGGAGAGGGAACTGGGATTGGTATGTAAAATAAGTTTGTTTTAAAATAAATTCAAAAAGAATAAAATTTGGTGGTCAAATGTATATGACCACAAATAGAAATAATGGCAATCTCATTTACCCTTGATAAAAAGGTCTGTTCTCACCAATGCAAACAAAGTTTCTTGATCATCCAACATTTACCAGGAGCATTTCAAATCTTAGGGGAGTACAAGGAAAGCAAACCAGTTCCAACAGCATAGACAGTCCTTCCATTGAGTAGGGATGACTTATGGTGCTGGGGCAGGAATGGTTCAGCAGAATCTGGCAAAGTTTTACAGAATATTCCAAAGGTCTATGTGTGGCCCCTAGAGAGAAGGTGGTGTCTGTGTCTAAGAAGCTAAAAAATTTTAAAGCCAGATATTATTGCACAATGAGAGGAGATGAGAAAATGTAGGAAATATGAGGTTTTCAAAACACATTAGAGAACATTTTAAAAGATGGGTATAGAAATAAAAATTCAAAAATGGCAGAGGATAACCTTTATGGTAGATGTTCATGATTTAAATTTTGACCCAATAGGTAGAAACAAAGAAGTTTTGTTTTGTTTGTGTGACTAAGAAAACAAATCAGGAAATCAGTAAAAACAAAAATGGCCACATTTGTGGATGACAGTGTTTAAAGGGACAATATTTGGGATATTTAAATTGAAGAATGATTTGAAATTTTAAAATGGCTGGAATGCTTAATTCAAGTGATCACAGTAAGAAATGTCTCTAACAGAAAAAACAAATCTGAATGTAGGAGCGTCAAAAGTCAATGGCCAGATATAATCAGGATACAGCTCTAATTTCTCTTTATGTGTTTTGCTTTATATGTAAGTGTGTATATGACTTACACTTCAATATATATCTTGGGGAAACATATCAATTTGGCTTCAATAATTCATCATCAGGCCCTAGCCAAACTATCTAAAATTATCTGTCTGAGAATACAAATAATTTACTTAATGAGTTTTGAAAGGTTGCTAGCAGGTCTCTAGACTCAATAAACAAAGTTGGTTTTATCTAGCATTGTGTAGTAAGTTAAATATGAAGGAGTTACTTACTACCGAATTAAACAAAATATTTCAAATTGAAGATATATTGTGTTGGAAAATGAGATTTTTTCCTATATTATTTTCTCACTTTCAAAATAGTCTCTAAACAAATGCTGATACCATAGATTTAAACCCAAATATGAATATCTTAATTGTAGGCTATTAAATCCATATAAGATGGAGAGTTGATTTTCTCAAAATATTTCTGTTTAGAGTTTCAAGAAAAGCAAATTTTGTTATAATTTTAAATTATATGGTGGGTTAAATGCCCACCAAGACCAGAAGATGGGATTGGATCCTCAGGAACTGGAGTTACAGTTGTAAATGGCCATGAGGGTGCTGAGAATTGAACCGAGGTCCTCTGAAATAATAGCCTTAACTACACCCTTAACCACTGAGCCATCTCTCCAACCCCATCTTCAATGTTTTTATTGAATTGGTTTTTAACTTTCAAAGTTAAAAGTTAGAAACATTTAAAGGAAAGAAGAGAGTACAGTTGTACATGGAGCTCACTGGGCTTTCTCTCTTCTGCTTGCTGTTTTGTGAGTTTTCCTGGGGAGTTGTGAACTAATATCTAATTACCTCAGGGAGAGCATCTGGAACCAACAAAAAGAGAAACCACTCCTTTTCAATCTAGCTTGGTGAACAAGTGTGTAGCAATTATGCAAGCATGAGTTAGGGGCTCTCTATGGGAGCACATCTCTGGGATTAGTTCCTAGTGCAGAGGTGAAAGTTTAATCACAGGAGTAATATAAGGATATAAGGAGTAAGGATGTGCTTGTTGGATTGTAGGCAAAGGGTTAATTATGAGGGCCTGGCTAAGCAGTTACTTACATGACCATTGCTGAACACAGGGATCCTTATAACAACATGGGTGAAGGATTAGAAAAGGGATGAGAAAATGGCTATTTACAGGATGATGAACCAGGAGTTACCCACAAGAGGTTCCGTAAATTGTTATTTACAAGGATACAGGTGAGAGGTTACTCACTGAAGCATGGCCAAGCATTTCCTTCTGGAAAACAATGAGGCCAAGGCAGTTGCTTTTCTATAGAGCCCCATCAGGATGAGTGGATTTTCAGGAAGCATACATCACTGAATTCCCCTGTATGACTTGAAAGCAGTCACTGCACCATAGCACCCCTTCCTGCCCATCAATTGTTTATTACTTATATGCCCAGGAGACTTCCTTAACCTTGTAAGTTTTGTGAGCTTCCTGACTCTTGTAAGTTTCATGAGCTGCCTGTGTCTTGCTAGCTTTCTTCCCAAGGGACTGTTTCAATTCAGAGGAAATTGGTACATAGCATGAACAGCCACAAAAATACTCAACTGCCAACAGAGATGTTTTCTGTTAAAAAATTAAAGGACCAGTCAGAAAGCAGAATGAAAACTGCAGAGGGAAGAATCCCGAGCTTTGTAACTGCTCCTGGCCACGGAGACGGCTTCCATGTAAAGTACTGTTTTTACTTTACCCTTGGATTTGGAAAATTGGCAGAGTACACCCAGGTGTATTTCATGAGTTCTGTGCACTCTTTCTGGCTTTGTTTATGGTTCCCTTCTTATTATCCAAGAGGTACATTTGTGATCATGTCCTTTTATCACCACATATGGTAGAGGTGTGGTAGGTGCTAACTTATCTCTAAAACAAGAAACCGCCTGAGGAATGTCTACTAAGCTACACTCATATGTGAAGCAAGATAAGCAAGATATTCTACTGCAAGCCAGCACAATATTTGGTGGAAATAATAAGTGTAATTTTCATATATAGGTGATGCACATTATTATAGCAACAGGGATACAATGACAGAAAAGACATTTCCCCTACATAAACACACCCATCAAGGAAGCCTTGAATACGGACTAACTGCAAATTCTGTGGCCAGTGCTGTGCTTCAGAAGTCAGTCTTTAGACTTTGGTACACCAGAACCTGTATGACAAATGAAAACTAAATGTAAAACATGGCTTCCCACTCATGCAATTGTGAAGACGACATAATTAGCTAGCCAGTGCCAAAGTCCACTGCAAACAGGTGACTCTGAGTTTTGCTGTACACTAAGAAGCATGACAACTGTTGCTGCCACATGGCCTTACCACATTAGGAGTCTACACTCCATTGCAAAGGGTTTGCATTTCAGTGGTGTGAGTTAGTTCCGTAACTTCTAGGATACACAGAAGAATTCACTTGGAGACTGATAGGGATGAGGAGCCTACTTTTAGAAATATTTCTTTCCTTCTCTTCATGAAAAGTCTGTGTCCTAGCACACAAAGGTGTTTAGAAGAACCTTCTGTTCGGATCTTGTTTTTGCCTTCAATGCCCCTGTGTTTAAGGCTCAATTTCTAGCCCTGAACTATTGCTACAAAATATCCCAATGGAATATCACAGGTCATGGGATGCACGGCTGCAAAGGGCCAGGAAAGAGCATATAGCCCATTAGGTTCACACTTTCTCATTTTGCTATAGCCACAAAGTAAGAATTGTGTGCCCCACACTCTCACTGTGATGTATTGCTTTGTTACCAGGAGATAGCAATAAAAATAAACAAAATACAAATGGAAAACTCTAAAATATGAATAAAAGAAAAGCTCTTATTCTTATACACTGATATTCTTGGGTATTTTGTCCTAGTAACAGAAATATAGCTAAGACAGTAATCTCTGATTCAGGAAGTAGGCGATCAACTAGATATCAAATCTCCTAGTGTCCTAACTATGAACTTCACAGTCTCCAGAGGAGTGAAGAGCATATTTCTTTAGCTACTAGTATAACCACTTCCTGGCATTTTGTTACCACAATCAAATTAGCTTACCAAGACAATGTCCATATTTCAATTTATGAATTACTTCCTATTGACTATAATGCTCTTTGCCTCATTTTTTGGGGGCATCAGTGAATACTGAAATCCATTGAAAGGTCTGGAAAAGCAGATGGTCTGAGGAAATCTGGCCATAGCTTAGAGGACAGAGTCTCTGTCCCTGACTTTTCTTTAAGCCCAGGGCTCTCAGTGGCCAAGACCTGGCAGCATCTGGGTCTCTAGCATTTTCTGGCTATATTTACCCAGCACCACCATGTCTCCATTCCAAGCTCATAGACCCACTGAGGAGAGAAACCTAGGACTTCCTTTCTAGAGTCTAACTATAAAGAAGCAATGCTGCAGAATGTAAATGCCATTCACATTGCAATTAAATCACTTCTGAAATGCATCTATTAAAAAAAAGAAATCTTGACCTTGAAACTATAGGAGGAAATGATTTCTGAGTAGTTGAAATTTTTCAATCTTTTGTGAAGATCTTGGGTTCTGAATTTAAAAACTATATTCACAGCATAGTTAGAAATTTCCAAAAATTTCTATCATGTTCTCATTTTAATCAAATCTTCCAAAGTTAGAGCTGTTTGGCCAGTACCACTTCTGTCATCTTAGGTGCCTGACTGCAAATGTCTATGGGCAGTAATGCGATTAACTTTTCGGTATATCATGATGTCACTTATCTCTGTTCTCTGTATCACTGGAGACAGCATCTGTGTTGCATTTAAAGCAGCTCCTGTTAGAGAATAAACTACAGAATTCCCAGAGCCAGCGTAAAAACGCACACGTATGCATAAATATACAATTTACAATGCACAGTACACAATCACGTACATTTAGGGATTTGCTATAGGCACTTGGCTTACAGAGAGCTATTTTAGCAGAGTGTAAAGCTGTTGCTTCTATTTCTAATTTCGGAGCTTGAAGTTCATGGGGAAAGCAGCCAAAAGGGAATGAGCCCAAACAGACTGAAACCCAGAAGCATTAGATTGAAACTATGAGATTACACTGAAATTCCTGTCCTATTTTGTTAAACAAATCTTTGTGATGAGGTTACCCTGGAAAAAGTGGGCATTTTATTGCAAAGATAAACTACATGCACTTGGTCAGGTGTCAATGATGCTTAAAAGGAATGAAGAGAAGGGAACGGAACTGTGGGTCTGTCTTCTCCCAAGGTGAAGGGCCTATCTGCTACTGTTAATATGTGTGTTTACAAAGTTGCTACTAACAGGGAGATTTGAGAAAAGGAATTCTGATATATTTATTTTAGCTGCTTAGAAACATTACCAACTACCATCTTTATTGTAATATAGTATGATGTTGATGTAACATTAAACTTTTCTGTGGCTTTGGGTTTTAGTTACTTTCATATCTGACAGAAACAACTGAAGGGCAGACCTGTCTATTCACCTATGAGTCTCAGAGTTTTAGCCCATCCTGGCAGGGAGGGCTGGGGAGAAGCCTGGCTCATGGCAGTGTCAATGTGTGGATGAAGATGCTCATATCACAGCAGAGTGAGCATCAGAACCCCAGAGAGTGAGTGAGTGAGTGAGTGGGTGAGGATGACAATCTCCCATGAATGTATGTGCTCACAGTGACCTGTTTCACTAATTATGCCTTGATGCTCAAAGTTTCTGGAACCTACTGAAATAGTGGCATCAGCTGGGGACCAAGCACTTAGAACAAAGATCCATGGAGACATTTCATAATCAAGTGAAATCAGCTTTCTACTGGTCTTAGAAGACCATGACCATCTCATAATACAAAATGTATTGAGTCCATCTGCAAAGGTCCCATAAGATTAAGAGTCCACAAACTGTAAGTACACAGAAAATTTTAAGACACTTTGCTTGATGAGGATCTGGTTAAAACCCTGGGTTCAAGAAACTTTGCAATATCAAGAGCTAGTTGAAAACAGGAACCTCTGCAAAAGTATAAACCACGAAATGTTCCTAGCAGCTAGCCACCTGTCAGCACCCAGCTTTGTGGTCTAGACAAAAGCAGAGGTAACTGCTCGGGGGAACGCAGGGGGGCATGCACAAGCAGAAGTAGCTGCTTACAGGAGAAAGAGGGTGTGCAGAAGTAGTCCACCCCTGTATCTAGCAAAACCAAGCCCCTTGACCCTGAGTAAACCTGGCTTGCGTTTTTTTTTTTTTGCCTATGTATGTCAACCCCAAATGAGGAACAGGAGCTCTCCCTACTGCGCTGCATCACATTTGGGGACCGCTCCTAGCTAGCTGGGAAGAAATAAACCTTGCTTTTGCATTCTGGACTTGACTGGATTCCAATGGTCTCTCTGAGGGTCTCAACTTGGGCACAACAAAACTAGTCCTAAGTCTAAGATGCATTTCTTCACAAACAATAAAGGTAAACTTTGTTGTGTGCTCTTATAAAGTGGGAAAGGAAGTTACACAATTTCTCTATGTAAAGGCATAGTGTAGAAATCCCCATCTGAAAGGCGACTGGAGGTAAAGAAGCAAGGGAAGGGGGGGGAAGCAAAACCAACCAGGGAAAAGAGCTCCCATAGCCATAGCCCCAGCCGGTGTGCCATAGAGGTACATCAGCTGAGCTCAACAGCCCTATCAATACAGGCTGTTCGCCTGAATAGCAAACATCTGACTTAGCTGGTTCCACCAGGTACTTGTAGCTGTTTTATCTAATAACTCACGCCCCTGTCATCCCCAGGATTTTGGGCTCTGCATGGGCTCTGAAGCATAAACTTCATACTCACAGTTTCTTGGATCTTTATCTGAAAGGCTTCCAGCAGGGAATATGACCCAGTTATAAATTCCTAAGAGCAAGTATTCTTCTCTGGATTCTTGAGAAGCTTCCTTGTTCCCCTTACTCTTGCATTCTGTATAGATGCAAAGCCAGGACCACATGGACAATGCCAAGTTCTCTAGTCAGCTGGAACCATAACCAGGCTCCCCTTGAGGCACACTGCAGTGGATCCCAGGGACCTGGGCTCCAGGATCCCAGAGCAACACTTGCTGGATCTTTGGTTGTTATCAAGTGAAAATCAAATAAGTTTTCCGTTTGCCACTGTCAAGCTTTCCATGTAGAGTCTCAATTCTTGAAATTCTCTGAATGTCTTTTTCCTATTGGCAACATGAAAAATACTCAGTGCCTATAAGTAAGCAGAAATCTCCTCAGCTACAAAGACCTCTTTCTCTGCCCCATGAAGCACACTGATTTCCTGCCCCCCAAACCATGTAATATCCGTGTCTTTCTCTTACATGTTTCCACTATGACCTTCATCAAAAGCAAACAGCAGTAATCATGCAACATCCTGAGTGTGATAATAACCTGAATTTTTCTCCACTAAATTAATTAGTATATCACTATGAATTTAGCTCACTAAAATTTCAGGAATTTGACAAAATAAAAAAAAAAAGCTTTTGGACAGACTCAATCTATATGTCAATATAATATTTTTCTCACGTGAAGCCTTATAAGCCTGATCTTTGTTGCTGCATTCTGGTCTTCTGGGTTCCCACAAAAATCACCCTTTAAACTCTGAATGAAGTGTTCTAATTTTTCTTCAGGTGAATCTCCAAATTCTTCTAAATTCCTTCCACTAAGAAGGTCTAAAATGGTTGTCTTGGCTTCCATTTCTGTGACAATTATGTGTTACTTTTATAATGTTATAACCACAAAAGGAACAAAACAAAACAAAGGAACATAGGTTTATGCTTATTTTAGCTAACGTTTTTTCAGAGTTGAAGGCCATCATGCAGGGGCAGGTGGTTGAGCAGTGCTCTCTCTGGCTGAAGGAATGTGCAGTGGGTTGTGTTTTTTCATTATGGCAGACCAGGAGGAAGAAAGCAAAACAGGAAAATGTTAGAGAAACTTACCACAAAGAAACCAAAACTTCCCAGGGAAGTGCTTCTTCCAGCTAGATTCCAGTTCTTGAAATTTCAGGGGAACCAGGAATCCACGCAGCCTCAAACACTCTGACTCAAAACATGAAACTCTGGCATTTCTGCAGACACTGCTGAGGTTCAAACCATTGTAGCATTTTGCATGAGAACACTAGTCTCTCTGTGGATGTATCCACACACACGATTCTCATCAACCTTTCTATTAAAGGATTCTCACTTCTACAGAGGTCTGTGGTAGTTAGCCTGGTCTTAAATATCTAAAACAGAAGAAATGGAGGTGGAGGATTAAATGTGATCAGCAGGTTAAATTGTATTGTAAAATTATTTAGAAATAAAATTAATTACACAAAGGTTCTAAGTAATTATTCTTAATTGTTTGATGATTATAGGTCTATTTCTTTTTCTGGCATTTAATATAAATTTTGAAATACCATAGGTTAGTTTTTGTATAAAATTATATGTTATTTTAAATAAAAGAATATTACATTAAGTAAAAATCTACAGTTACAGATGTGACTTGAAATACAGAACAGAGTGAGCACTTATTTCACCTTTACAGAAAGCAAGTTTTTTTTAATTATTTACACATATTTTCTCCTTTTCCAGTGGTGATGAGCATCTTCTGTGAGACAAATGTTACTTGCCCAGTTGTAAAGTCATGGTTTATTTATAGACAATAAATACAAAGCAAGGATTCAGACCTAGCTAATGAGGAGCCATAAGTAAAACACTGATAAAGGTGTCTTTTCCACCTATATGAAAAACAAAATAAACAACAATAAGCAAAAACAAAATCTCCATGTCTTGTATACAGCTCCAAACAGGGGCATGGCTGGCTGGTTTTGTTTTGGATTTTCATGTTAGGATTCAATTTCTTTTTTCGTAGCTTTATTTAATCTTTTCTTGTGTGTGTTGTGCATGGCATGTGAGTGGGCACATTTACTAAAGCAAACGTTTGGCTGTAAGAGGACAACTTTGTAGGGTTGGTTCTCTCCATCAAATTTTACATCCGTCATCTGACCGGCATATCAAGGTCCCTAAGTACCCTTTTCCACTGAGCTACCTCTCCAGTCCTGAATAGGAACTTTCCATGCTGTTTTGTGATGTGCTTTTGTATTCCTATATTCCTACACAACGTGACACACTTTTGTTAATACTGGAAATAGGCATGCTTTATTATTTGGATCAAAGATAAAGATAAAAGACCATATGTTTTTTAAGTTAGTAATAGAATAGTGTATGTTAAACTGTGTGTGTATTAACAAACCTCTCAGTAAATATTCCTTAAATTCAGACTGTAGGTTCTGAGGGTGAGAGTTTTTTTTCATTGTAGTCACCCACTAGTACTGTACTAGTGATGGGTGACCTTGCATGAGTTGAACTATGTTTACATTGCAGTCATCCATTACTGTAGGAGTGGTGATCTTGGGTGTGTAGTCATTGTAGTCACCCATTACTGTAGGAGGAAGTGATGATCTTGGGTGTGTTGAACTATGTGAAGCTGCTGTGTTAGTTACTCACCACACATTATCAACTTACTGATTCTTGTTATGCCAACCATGCTTATCAAAGCTACCATGCGGTCTCTAAATGCAACTCTACTTGCGGTAGATAAATTCTTTAAAGATATAAATACACACTGTGCCCACTTGGCACAGGTACAATTTCAAACTTCCAAAATTAATGTTTCACACATTGCTGAGTTTTCTTACCACATGTATGTGTATAAATCTGTGGTTTCATTCTGCCTAAGATATAGTAGCTTCTTAGCATTTGTTTTCTTTCATTTTCCATTTGCTGCTGTAATGCCAATATCTCCTTGGACTTCCAACCCGACAGCATCTTTCTCTTTAGAACAGCAGTTCTCAACCATTGGTTTATGACCCCTTTTGGCAAACCTATACCTCCAAAAATATTTAGGTTATGATTCATAACTTAAAATTAGATTTGTGAAGTAGCAACGAAAATAATTTTATGGTTGGTGGTCACTGCAACATGAGGAATGGCATTAAAGGGTCACAGCACTAGAAAGGATGAAAACCATTGCTGTAGATGATATTATATCTTCTTTCACCTTTCGGCAAATCCAGCTGCCCTGTAGAAATAAGGCCCTTATTTTCAGCAGAGCTTGTGACTAGCTCATGTCCAATCCTGATGTTGAGAACACTTTGAATTCCCTTTCTTTTTAATCATTCAAGCAAGCAAATAAATAAATAGGTATAATTTCTTTCCACAGTCACATTTTCTGTGTTATTGATGCTACCGTTGTTTAGTCAGAGCTTGACCAGATCTCAGATTGAGAGGGGAAGGTGGGCATTAAGTGCTGCCCCCCAGCTGAGGAGATACTGGAACTAGATGCTGGGAGAGAAAGGTCCCTTTCCCTGAAAGTATCAACTCTGCTAAGCTGAGCATGCTCCAGTGTAGAGGACCACATATCAGAGAATATTTGGGACATACACGTTGTCCTTGATAGAGTTAAAAAATAAATAAATAAACAAATAAAATGGCAGGGAGGTAAGGAAGGGAGCCATATCTGAGACAGTTGGGGGAGGTATGAATATGATCAAAATATTTTCTGTCGAATTCTCAAATAACTAATAAAAGTAGAATAGAGAAACTCATACACAATTAAAATAACCGTTTCTTTCTGTGATGCCATTCATTTCCCTGCCTGCCAAGCCTCACTTGATTTCACAATAGCATACCAAAGGTCTAAGAAAAGAACCGTGTTAACATGACTGCACGCATGCACCCTAGTCACCCTCGTTCACAAGGTAGACAGACGGTAGTGGTGCCCATCTTTAATCCCAGTACTCAGGAGGTAGAGGCAGATAGATCTCTGTGAGTTCGAGGCCAGCCTGATCTACAAAACGATTTCCAGGACAGCCAAGGTTGCACAGAGAAACTCTTGTCTCAAAAAACAATGACAAAACAGCCTATGTATTTTTTGACCTCTCTGCATCTCCTTTCTTGCTTTTAATTTAAACCAACACGCTGTGTTGTCCTCTGACTTCTTCCTGATGTCATTTTCTTGCTCTTATGTATGAGTTGTGTGCATTTCATATGTGCATCCCAATCTAAGGAAGCACATATGTAATTCCCACAAATTGGAGTTCCAAGACTCCAATTTATACATGTGTCACAGTTCTGTTTCACAAACAGCCTCCACATCACTTTTTCTTGAATGTCCCGAGAGCCCAAGAGAAACAGCCATTTACTGCAGTTACTTTTGTAGGGGTCATGTGGAAAGACATTCACACAATTTAAACCGAAGAGAATTCTACTCCTGCTACAGAAGCAGCCTAGTATTTCCGTCCCTTCCAAGTTAATCTCTCTTGCTTGTGTGTGTTGATGTTTTCACAGGAATTTACCACAATTTCTGATCTGTAACCTGCTTTAGAGTGGGAAATAATAAAAGGTTGAGTGTCCATTGCTATTCAGCTTTTAAAGTTACATTTATTTATGTTTAATGTGTATATGGATGGACGTGTATATGTATCTGCCTGTTTGTGTGTTCATAAAAAAATAATTTCTGTAAAGTGGTTTATTCAACAGGGTCAGCTTGTCCTAATATGTTGTAGTCATTTTTCTTCTTGGTACATGAGCCAAACATCTAAAATATTAATGTGTAATGATAAACATTGACAATAAGAGGTTACAATAACAGAAGACTCAGAACACTTCTGTAAATTAAATTACACATGTATCATTAATACTGTGAAAATGCACTAAGTTATATTTGCTAGTTTTTCTCTGCTTAATACTTCCTAAGATTTGGAAAAGTCAAATGTTTCCAAGGAAGGAAATAATTTTCCGCCTTTTGTACCATGATAAATAAACGAGAATCTCCCACCTGTAATTTTTCTTAAATTATTCACATGTGATGACAGAGTATATGGCAGGGAGAGATGGTTCAGTAGGGATGAGTTCTTGCAGCAGACGTAGGGGGAGCTGAATTCAGATACCTGGAATACACATGAAAACCCCAGGAAGGCAGACAGAGGAGACCTTTGGGTCTTTCTGCCTGGCAAGCTTTCCAAAGTGTTCATGAGAGATTCTGTCTCAAGGACAAGGAAATCAGGTGGATTACAGTAGAGGAAGATACCTGGCCCCTTCCTCTGAGCTGCCGTGTTTACACCCGTGTGCACAGCCACAAGCGTATTTGGATATATCCCACATCCACTCACCGTACTCTTTAAAGTTTTGAAGGTAAAGGTGCAAATATTGTCTAATAAAAAACTCTACGTTTCCTGGCACTATTTACTCTGCTCCCACACAGAGGAAAACGCAATGGTCTCGCTGATTGCTTGCTCACCAGACTCACCTACAACTCCAGTTATCCAGTTATCTACGTTCAGTTTTCTCCAAAGCCAGATCCCAATAGATGAAATCATATTACGTGCTCAGTGCCAATAAATCCAATTCTTATTTTATGTGTGCTCAAACATTTTAGATCATATTACTAGATGATAATATGTTTTGTCTGGTAAAAGTATATAATCATTAGCGTTTATGGCTCTATTTGGTAAAGAGGCGGGTAGCTCACACTACAATTTCATGAAACGTAATCCAATTGCTGGCACATTAGGACTTTGAACGTAAGGTTTATAATGTAAATTTCAATTCTGTTCTGTCATAACTAACAAATACTGAATTATTTCCTCCCTCAGAAATACACCATTGGAATCCATTTAAAGTGCTTAATGATGTATTAATAAACCATGATTTTACAGCAGGGCTTCTCCACTCCTCTTCCTGGCGCCAGCTCTGATGCTGCCAATCAAATTAGAATGTGATGTTTTCTAAGTTAATAAAGGTTAATTGGACATATAGAAAGGAAATTGAGCACCAGAAATCTCTCTTCTCAGATTTTTCTTCCCTGAAACTAAGATATTACGTTTCTGCTCTCATACAGCCAAAGCATCTCCATTCCTCTTTTAAACCCACAATAGCATCCACTCAAGCCTTTAGAAATTTCCTATACACCTGCTATATTTATAATTCATTTTTGACATATCTTTTCCAATTGATTATTTCTTAAAGGAACTAGGACTTTGTAGGATTTTTCGCAAGATTCCTAGTAACTTGTCTTTGAGTCAGTTTGCTCAACCCCACAAATCTGTCTGTGAATATGGATCCAGCTTTGTTCACATGCATTGCTTCCTCTCAGTACTTCCTCCCTTCTGATGTTTACTGCTTTCCAATAGTCATCTCACCATGGTTCAGACAGAGCTGAGGGAAATGCTAACAAAGTTAGGGTAGTGTGGACTCTCGATAGCCACATGATGCCAGATATTTAAACCGTCTGGTTACGAAACTTCATAGTTTGCACATTAAGGTATAAATGCTCAGAGAAACCAATCTGTATACGTATACTTCTTCTTTCTCTTCCTTCTTTTCCTCTTCCTCTTCTTCTTCTTTTGGTTTTTCAGGACGTGGTTTTTCTATGCATTCTTGGCCGTCCTAGAACTCACTTTGTAGACCAGGCTGGCCTCAAACTTCCAGATCCTCCTGCCTCTGCCTTCTGAGTGCTGGGATTAAAGGCATGTGCCACTACCACTGCAAAACTACAGTAAACTTCTTAATGTTGAACAAAGTATAAAAACATGTATTTAAAAAGTGGTGGATAGAACTCAAAAAATAAGAATTCTGTGGAACCTAGAAAGAACAAGAAAGTTAAACCCACAGTAACAAAAGAAATAAAAAGAAAGCAGGAAAGACAAAGAAAGAAAGAAAAAGACAGTCTTTACAAGTCCAGAGTTGACTGGCTGTGATTGGGTTGGATCTTTTAGAATATGGTGTCAGGCAGATATTTATCTACATTATGTATTTTAAGCAATTTTAAAAATAAAATAGAACAAATTTTTCAGTATGAATTGTCCTTAATATGTAGTATTTAGTAATGTGGATTGTGGCATCTTCATATAAATAATACTTATTTAAACTATGGAATATTGTATAAATAACAATTGTTTTTGATACAATTCTTTAAAAAATGGGCTGAAAAGGTACATCAATGATTAAGAGGAGACAGACACAAACATTTTTTTTTAAAAAAATTAAGAAACAAACAAAAAGTTCTTTGATCAGTTGAAAAATAGACGGTCTAAAATACTGTGGAGAAAATGTTTGTCAACTTCAAGTATTTTAAAATATAGTTTTATTCATTATTTAAGAATTCCATACATATATACATCATGTTTTGGTTAAATCCACCCTCAAGTCCCTCCCTTTCAGGTTCCTCAGGCCCCTCTCAGTATTTCCATCTTCACAGGATCTTTTATTTAAACCACTGAGATGAACTGGTGTTGCAGGATGTTCCTAACTGTAAGGCATCCCCTGGATCATGAACGACCAACCTGGAGCTGTATTGCTAGAGCCATACATTATGATGAAGACAAAACTTACATTCTAAGGGGCTGGGATACATCTTGAGGTTACTTAGTACTAATAGCCTACTGGGAACTCAGTCTGTCCATTTAACCTGCCTCTAAAATGACAATGTAGCAATCAACCTCACTTACCTTGGATTTCCCATGTAATCAGTTTTACAACCCAAGCTAATGCATTGATGTGCTTTTTATGCCGCTGACCCAGAATAACACGTGTGTGTGTGTGTGTGTGTGTGTGTGTGTGTGTGTGTGTGTGTGTGTGTGTGTGTTAGTTACAGTAATACATTCTGGAGACAATGAGCAAGTTGAAAGCAACCTTATAAAATGAATGCCCAATAAAGATTTTGAAGATGTCTTTTGTATGTTGCTAGTATCTCTTATTCTTTCTCCATATAATGTTTTCTGTGGTGTTCAATAAAAGAAAGAGCAAAGTAAAGTAATTTGTTAGACACACACACACACACACACACACACACACACACACAGAGAGAGAGAGAGAGAGAGAGAGAGAGAGAGAGAGAGAGAGAGAGAGGCACAGGACAGCATTTAGGGAAGGATAGATTAAAACCCATGCAGCAGACAGACATAGGCAGTAGAAGATAGGGAGAGAAGTAAATATTTCCAATCTTGCAATATTATCTCACTCTTGATTAAATTACACCAAGGGAGAGTGTATTTTAATTTCTTTGATGAGCCAGTGACACATTTGGGGTATTCTGAAGCTACTGTTAATGCTTTCAAACAGATACAGTCCTCAGAGAGAACCAAAGTTCCTTTTCCCGGTAGCCAACAGATCCTCAGTTGGAGCACAGGTGCACATACCTTTCCGATTCATTTTGGAATGTTGTCTGGTTTGATCTTCAGCAGGCCTTGAGTATTACACAGTAGGTGCTGTGAGTTTATGTGCAAGACATTCCTGCCATGCCTGGAAGACAAAGTCTCTTCAGTCCTCTACTACCTCTGGCTCTTTGTTCTTCCACTTCCCCTGATTCCCCCACCCCTCCATATAAGACTGAACACTCTACCATCTCTTATTCTCTGCACTAGGGACAGTTGCACATCTCTGTATTAAGCGGTATCTACTCAAAAAACAAGTTTCTCTGATGGAAAATGAGAGATGCACTAATTTATAAGGATAATGATACATATTGTGAAGGCAGTTTGAGATTGAGACCATTTCGTAGCATAGTAGGAATAGGTACTCCCACAGGCTTCTGACCTTCTAGCCACAGGGTCTTTATTTCACAGCACCCAGTATCAGACCCAGGGGCCCTCAAATCCAATCAGAAAGTGTTTTGCTACCACCTGCTCCTTCATGTCCTGGTTGCACTAGATGTATATATATTGTCAGGCTTTCTCTGTCATTATTGTAGGTCATGGGGTTCATAGCAGAGGCAAAGAAGCATCCAGGTGACTATCGCTTGACTTCTTCATGTTCTGTGACCAGTGTTTGTGGTGTCTTCAGCAAGTGGGTTTTACCATCAAATCTGGTAGGCAACTGAGAACACCAAAAGCAACTTGTAACTTTCTGTGAGTCTCAGGAAACCCTTTAATAAACAAAGATTCACACTGGGCACCTAGCACATTTAGACTTATTTAGTGATCATTCATTAAGTTGTTAGTTATTGTTTTAACTGTCAAACATTCTCTCTGCTCCAGCTAAGATGCTACCTTACAGGATAGACAACCCTGAGCTGCAGGCTGTGCTTAGAGATGCCAGCATCCCCAACAGTAGCCACAATATCCCATGGCTCCAGGTTTATGTCCATGTAGCTGCTAATTCAGTTCATTTCCATGGTTACATAAAAGTAAAGGGCTTCACACACCTGTGAGCTAAACTCTTTCCTGTCATGCTTCTATAAAGATAAGGTGGATAAGTAGAGAAGATGGTATATAAAGAGAGGGCCCAGAACTGGAAGGATTCTGCAGCCAGATAGCGCTAGTGAAGGGAGAAGAGTTTACAAGCTTCACTTTCAAGGGTCTATAGGCAGATAATCAATGAGGAGGAGGGAGAGTCATAGCCTTCAGTGATACAGTCATTGATAAGGTGCCCAGTCCCTGCAAACAGACCCTAATGACATTTACTGGGGGAAAAGGACATGAAAGTGGTGGGAAGACAAAGCTGGGAAAAGGAACAGTATGATATGTGAGAGTAACGGGATGGATAAGTATGATCAAAATCAGTCATATACATACATTAAAATGCTGGAGTAAGACAGAATTATTATTGATACTTAGTACATTCTAATAAACATACATAAAAAGCAAACTTCCATTTGACTTACAGAAAGACATTAAGAACAGCAGAGAACATGATGCCATTATATTTTCCTTTAGGCAACAGAAACACATAAAATGGTTCCTTATCCATTACCCACAGTTCATCTGCTTTTCACAACCTTTGTCCTAGTTTGATTAGGAAGAAAAAACAGATGAACAGGCTGAAAAAGATTTAGAATCCTATATTTCATTCTCAAGTGATATATTTTGTTTTCTCTTCTAAATATTAAAAAAGCATGTCGTGGAGAGATGTCTGTATGTTTAAAATACTTCTGTTTTTTTTTTTTTTTTTTTTTTTTGCAGAAGGTCCATGTTCAGCTCCCAGCACCTGGGTCAGGTAGCCCACAACTGTCTTTATCTCTAGCTGCCAGAAATCTGAGATTCTCTTTTAACCTCTACTGGTTTTAATGCACAGGTGGCACATACACACACACACACAGACACACACATACAGACACAGATACACACAGTCACAGACACACACAGACACACACACACAGAGACACAGACGCACAGAGACACAGACGCACACAGACACAGACACACACAGACACAGACAAACATACACAGACGCAGAAACATACAGATACACTAAACAAACAAACACATAAAGAAACAAAAGGTTGTTTACCAGTTTTCTCAAATGCAGCTTCAAAATTTATGACAGGTTCATATGTGGAGGGAAACTTGTTAAATATGAAATTTGCCTGTCTGAAAATAAATGTGTGTGGGTGCTACCAAACATTTGTTTGAAAATTTATGTGTCTAACTTTTCTTTTTTTAATTGAAAATGTTTTTATATTCAATATATTCTCTCTCAACTCCTCCATAGCATTCTCATCACCCCACCCACCCAAGTCCACCCTGCCTTCTCTCTGTCTTTAGAAATGAACAGGCAAACAAAAGGAAACAAAACAGACTTTTAAAACAGGAAAAATAACAAAAGAAAAAAACACACATACAAAACCTAAGAAAAAGCAAAATTAGATACCATAATGTACAAGCAAAAGAGCCGAAAGATTAAAAAAAAATGAAAAGAAATGCCCAAACAAAGTAACATAGGACAAAAGAAAAATCTACAAAAATCCTATTGAGTTGATTTTGCTTTGTCTTTCTGTTGCTAGGCATGGGACCTGACCTAAAGTGTGGTCTGTATCCCCAGTGAGACTTTACTAGAGAAAACTAACTCGTTTCCTTTGTGAATGACTATCAGTTGGAGATAGCTTCTGAGTTAGGGATGGTGTGCTCCCTTCCCCTCTCAGGGTCAGAACCCCATCAGACCCAGATCTCTACAGGCAGACACAGTCTGTGAGTTCATGTGCATATCAGTCCTATAGTATCTAAAAGGCCTTGTTTCCCTGGTGTCCAAATTCCTTCTGGTTCTCAAAATCTTTCAGCCTCATTAAATGCTCCATTTCAAACTGTCAAAAGGGACATTTTGCTCCTCAAAAATGTGAATGGATAATTTTGTAGTCCAAACATCAAGTGCTTCCCAAATCATTGTTCTAGGCTGGAAAGAAGCATCTATAAATGCACACACACACACACACACACACACACACACACACACACATACACATGCACACACATATACATGCACACATACACATGCACATGATTAAAGCTCCCACATACTACAGATACTGGAAACACTAGTTTGAATTTCTACATTTTCCATCATATTGCTCTGTGTGTACCTCCAGCTATGGACTCTAAACCAATTTGGCATAATTTCTTCAGCTTGGCCTCATATGTTTCCACTGAGTTGGCATGTGTATGAGCTAATTGACAGTAGTGACAATGCAAATGATATGCAAATTCACCCCCCGCTGGACCTCCTTTCTAAGTTCTATTTATGCCTATGCAAACGCGGCACTTTGTAACATTCCCAGACATTTAATTTCGTGGTTTGGGTAGACATTTAGTATTATTGACAATGATACATTGGCCTGCTATGGTGTCTGTCCCTGATAAACGTTTTTGATTTAAACACATCATTAAGGCTGATAAATTTGAAGAACATGAAATGAAAGCTGATAATGTCGTTATGATAAAACTGAGTCAAGGAAAATTTACAGCTATACTAATGGTATAGCTGTAATGCACACTCCCACATGCATATACATGCATGCACACACATAGACACACACATGAATGCAAACACACACATGTATCAACATGCACACATGTATACACACACCCCTCAAAGTATCTGAAAATTGTTGCACCATTATTTTTGCAGAAATAGCAGTAAGAATGCCTGTGGCTGCTTGGGCATAAACTTTTCTTTAACTACAAGAATACAGTCTAGATAGTTTATTGACTCTGTATACATTTTTCCTTTCTGGGATTTACTTAACCTGTAGCTGAAACAGCTTTATTCATTATCCAATAAAAGTAACACATATAGAGAAGGACATCCCACATCATTAACCTTTGGCATAATTTTAAGAAAACTCAGGTTTCATATATGTGTTTCCAGCGAATATAAGAAGATATACATGATCAAAGAGGAGCAAGCAAAATTTCTATGAAGTCTCCTGGAAATTTGCAAAAATGGACTGAAGAAGAAAAGTCACAAAAATAGACATACATATGTGAAATCGGCCTAGGCAGCTGTTCTGCAGCCTTCAAAGCATAGATGGTGATGGAGAGATTGCAAAGTCCAAAAAGGCAGGTGGTGATACAGATGTTGAGTGGCTCTGAGCAAGAAGCCATTCTTGCTCATTCTTGAAGTCTGGTTCTCTAATCAGACAGGCAGGAAGGGTTGGGGCCATGACAAGAGCTTTCCCGGTATGGTGGATTATTTGGCTTCCTCCCTACTTCTAGTCCATGAAGTCAATCTGCCTTTATTGTGACTTCAGGGTGAGGAAAATGGCACCTGCATAACTTTATCAGACACATATTTCCATCTGATGCAAAACTTGAGGCAGAAAAGCCCCTATTTGTAATTGGCAGGGAGGACAATGGAACAAAGCCTGTCTCTGGCTGTGTTTATCTGCTAATCACAGAAAGGGACCCCAGTATGGAGGTATCCCTTAGCCCAGTTACTACTTCACTACTTCCCAGGTTGTTATTTGAACTGATTGAAGTATATTCTCCTGCACAGGAGGATGGGTGCACTTTGTAGCTATTCCACCTGTTCTGAACGATTCCCTTCTGGTGAGAGGACAGAGTCTCTAAAGTCAGGGAATTTATGAGATTCAGAGGCTAAGACTCACAAGACTCCAACCGAGCATTTGAACAGTAACGATGCAGGGAGAAGTGATGCTGATCACTCAAGAGACAGGAGGATCCAGTTACACAGTCATTGTTGGCCGCCACTGGTGTTGAGCTTATGGGTTGTTGAACTGATTTTGAGTCACCCACACTCCTGGAAGTGGCCCTGATAAATCAATTCCCTGATTTGCTTGGTGTAGTTCATGCCCTATGTGGGGTCACTAGATGTTTGTTCCCACATCTTCAGGAATAGGCACCCAACAGAGTAGTCTATGAACTATCTTCATAACTTCTCTTTTCTTTCCCTGCCTCTCCCCTTTCCTCCTTCTGCATGCTGTCTGCCTTTCACTCTTTGACTCTTTCCTTTTCCTTTCTGTTCTTTCTGTTGCATCCTATTTATTTTCATCTTTTTTTCCAATTTTCTAAAAAAATAATTTACATATCATGAAATAAACCAGTTTTAAGTGTGGTGTTCATTGGATTTTTGCATTATACAGCTGTGTAAGTATCATCATGATTAAGGAATGTACCATTGCCCAGACTCCCCCCCACACTACTACCACACAGTCACTCTCCCAAAAAATCCTAGTTGAGGCTCTATTCCTTTTCTGGGATTTCATATAAACGGAACAATGAACACCTAGTTCATGGAATCTTTTCTTCCTGCTTTTTTCTCCACAAGTGTGTGAAACTCAACACTTACTTATCAGTACATCTTTTTTAATTAAATGTTTTTACTTCAGGTATCGTAGTTCAATTAGGGATTCTATTTGGTATGCCTCCCATTCACTTTATGCTTACATTCCCTTTTAGTTTTTTTTTTTTTAATATATGTGTAACAACACTTCAAAGTTCCTAATGGCATAGGCAGCATCATTGTCATGGTCGGGTCTTCCCTGTTAAGTCTGTCCCCTCTCCAGGTATGGATGGGGTGTTATCCTTTTCTGTTCCCATTACTGACCACAGTATTACTGGGTTACCAGCACTCTTTATTGTATTGTTCTGTATTCATATTATATCTTCTTCTCTTAATGATGTAGAGTTTTGTCTGGCTGGTAGCTGATTAATTGTTAAGTAAGCATGTCTTGGATGGCTTCATTTTAATCCTTGTTCATGTACATCCAAACTAGATCAATTCCAGAGATGACTTGATATCCAACACTCCACCTTGGTAAACGTCTAATTTGAACCTGAGTGGTTATTTTGTATAGAAGGTAGCTCTTTGAGTAGGAAATCCAGTTACCTGATGGAAAAGCTATTTTTCAGTAGCACCAGCCCCTCTCTAGTGAGAACCAATAAACCCTCAGACCCGGACCAAATGATTCCTGTGCCAGGGATCATCCTACTCTAAGTAGTCACGCTTTCAAAGCCTCGGCGTACTACAGACCTAATCTTCTGGCTTCTACTAGTTTTGGATCCCCTGTAGTAGATATGTGCTCCCTTTACTGCCTTGTACGTGAAATCTGTGCATGTCTGTTATTGACCAAATGTGCAGAATGATTGCATAGATTTTCCTGGAATGACTTCATACACAATTCTTTCATTATCTAGAACTCCAGCCATATCATTTTCCTTAAACTGTATTCTTCCAGTGCAGCATGGCCACAAGGAGGTGTGTACTCCTCCTGAGCACCTCTGACTCAGGACAAAAGCCAGGTGGTCCCAAGTTCAGCCTCTTGGCATCCCTTCTCAGAGCACCTGCCTGCACTGTAGCCACCCCCTCCTGAAATTATCACTTTATATATATTTTCTATACTTTTCCAGTTGTTCACAGCAATAGGAAGAGTCCCACGAGAGCTACACTAGAGTTGATGCTGACATGCCTCAAGGCTTGGTGTCAGTCATAACCCCTGCGCTGAGCTGTCTTCACCGGTAAGCTTATGAGTATTATTTTGAGCAGGCGTATGCCAGCAATTTTGTTGCTATACCTTCAGCTTTAAAAAAATATAATAGTTTATTTACAATATGAGAATCTTGTATGTTCTTACAATGTTTTTGATATTACTTTTATGATAAATTGTTACAAGAAGGGATTGCTTTTTATAGAGAAAGACTTGAATGTTTTAAAATCATGTCACAATTACAATGCTACTTTAATTTTAATATTTAAGTATTTAAATATTCATAACTTTTAATCAATATCTCCTTATTTGACTCCTCCACCCCCATGTGTAAGGGCTGAGTTACATTTCCCATTCATAAGATAAACTTCTTATTCAATGAAATAAATATTGTTTATTAAACACCTGCTTGGTAGCTGACAAAATATGAAGACACCACCCACCACCATGCAGCATGGGTGGGTGGAAGACAAGCAGGTGTTACTATAAGAAGCAAATGTCTTGTGGAAAAATGGCTACTGCAGCTAGTGAATTGCCCCAATG
This sequence comes from Ondatra zibethicus, assembly GCA_004026605.1. NCBI lineage: Eukaryota > Metazoa > Chordata > Mammalia > Rodentia > Cricetidae > Ondatra > Ondatra zibethicus. Next base: position 24,536 of record PVIU01002612.1, on the reverse strand, counting down.
GTATAGGCATGGGGAAGCTGACCCTTACTGCTCAATGGTCCTAGGAGAGCTGGTCTTGCCTCTCATGGGGGAGCTGGCCCAGTCACTCACTTGTCTCTACACTTGAAGAAGCTGACCCTGACCCTTGCTGGCTATAGTAAGGCAGAGCTGGTGGTGCTGTGGGCACAGCAGTGCTAACCCTGATAGCAAAAGGCATAAGGGCACACTGTGTGATACACCGGATCTCCCAATACCACTAGGAACAATAAATAAGTGATGGAGAGGCAGACAAGACAGAGGAGCCCAGTGGTTTTGACTTAAGTATTATTTTTATTGTGTTCTTCTCTTTAGTAGGGGGAGGCTGCAAGGATGGAAATTGGGCATGGAAGGGCCAAGAAATGAGTGCTTTGTGGTGCATGATTGCAAAATTCCCAAAGAATCAATAAAAAGATAATGCTAACAATAATACTAAGATACAAAAATCCAATAGTGAATAAAGTAAACAAGTCTTATTTGGCTTGCATTCTAGTTGGGTTCATGGTCAAGAAGGAGTTATGAACTTGGGATGCAGAAATATCTGTTGCATATGAAACCAGGGTCACATCTCTGTGATGGTGTCTGGGCTGCTGCTATTGCTATAGACTGGGATTTGTTGACTTAAAACCCTACTGGCACTAAACTCAAATTTATAGACATCTTCTTGCATGCTCATACATCTTAGCTGCCATCGACCACATCACTGATAAGACTCAGATTTTTACTCTGCTAGCTACAGAGGAGGCTTCTCACCCCAGAGGCTAAAAAGCAGCCTACAGATGTGCGGTCCAGGCTCTGACTGGTTTCTCTCTCCACCTGTTCCTTTTCCTGATCATTCTGTGAAGTGATGTCAGCCTTTGTCTCTAGGCAGACTCCTGTTGCTGGGAACTTTCCTTTTCATTCAAACCTGTCTGTACACAGCCCAAATAAATCAATTATATGGTATTGCCTTTGGTAGTCATATTTTTTTTCTTGATCAGCTCCAAATCCCTTAACTAATCCCCCTGAAAGAAATAGATAGTGAAAACGACCGACAAGAATAAAAAATGCAAGAACCTGGAATATGAAATAGGAGTAAGGCATTGGCACTTCAGACAGAGTGAACAGGTGCCAGATCATGAAGAACCTGGGTGTGGAGAGAGGTCATGTAAATGAACAGATTCAGAGTGTGATTATGAAGAATAGCATGGGAGTGAAGCCTGGATTGCCTAGAGGATGACTGGTGAGCAACCAGAGCATCATATCAGCACAATAATCCGCTTTGTTTTGTTCTGCTCTTATGTTATTTTGTTGTTGTTTTTCTTCATAGCAAGGAGCTGTTGTAGCCTAGAGTGGTCTGGAACATGTTATATAGCTGAGCTGCTGGTCCATACTGTTCCTCAATTCCAGTGCTATCCTCTTGGTGTGACCCAGTGACATTATTGAATTAGTCTCAAGCCTGAGTATTCCCTCAGGTCCTTAGGTTTACAGGAGAAGCACTTCACCACTTGCACCATCGTTTCAGTCTTCAGTCTGTCTCCTCACCTTTAATAAACCCTTTACCACACCCTGGAGTTCTTCACAGTGCTTGGGCTATTTCAATTTTAAATGTACATGTTCAAACAAGTTCAATGCAGTTGGGTTTGATGACTCACAACTGGAATCCTGGCATTGGGGGGAATGAGGAAGGACATTTGTCACGAGTTGAAGACCAGTCTGAGCTACGCAACCTAGGAAGTCCTGTCTCTAAGTAAATAGATAAATGTAGTCAGATTTTTTAAAAAAATATTTCCATTGTTTATATGTTATTTTTCTATCTTCTCTTTACTTGTATGACAGTCTAATCACGCACAAAGTAGGTATGAGGGTCTTATGAAGTTTGGTTCAATTTTCACTGTTGGTTTAATGATATACTCTACATTGATTTTAAAGATTACTATTAGTTCACTAATCTCTTAGGCTTTGACATTGTATTTCCTCCATTTATGCTTCGGTGTGGGCTTATAAACAATCTTTTCCTTTCCCACTCATGTTTGCACTTTACTTTCTTATCATAGAAATATTTAAAACAGCCATTCTAAGGATCTTGTCTATTGATTTCCTACTCTCTGTTATTGCTTGTGTAGAAGTTTCTATTGATTGATCTTTCTCCTGCTATGCAATTTTCCTTTTTATATTTTGGTCATTTTTAATTGGGTACAAAGCATGCGCTTTATTGATTGATGAACTCTGTTCTATCCCTTTAGATTGTGTGGACATTTGGCTTTTCTTTTCTGTCATGAAGTTAAGTATCTTCCAAGTATGATTCCCTTGAGATTTATTGTTTTAGCAAGTGTTCAGCAGAGCCCTCACCTCGGTTCTGAATTCAGCGGCTCTTACAGTGAGGACCTGCACTACCAATGCTTTTCTGAGACTCTAACTCACGCCTGCGCCTTAGAAGCTCCCTTGCTCTGTCTGATGGGACGGCAAAATGTTTCCAGGTACATGTGAGTTTTAGTTCTTTATTATTTTTTCATCTTCTTATTTTTTGGTAGAGCCTGTCTGATCTTTGTATCTTGTCTCAGACATACACATGTCAGTGTTCAGCAAAAATTCAAAACCTACTCTGAAATATCAATGTGGTCTTTCTCCAGGCATAGCTTTCTATCCACTCTTCAGGCAATTTTTAATCATGTCATCTAAAGCTTGTTTCTACCTTCTACACAGAGAAAAACTGAGACTCAGCTCTGCCTCACAATCTTCCCACTGTTTGTGTTTGCCAATGCATTCTGAAGAGGAGTTGTGTTTGTCCCACCTTCTAAAGGGGGACTCTCCCAGCACACTGAGTGTAAGTATCACAAGGAAAAGCAATGTTGTACTCTCAAGAGATGAACTTAAAACAACATATCAAATTCCCTGCTTCTGATCCAGTACATAATGGAATCAATAAGCATTGATCCCTCTACTTCTTCTATAAACCTTTTTATTGCATATTATATCTTTTGCAAGTTAAATCATATTGTTACAGTTAGATCTCTGTGAATGTGGCCAAAAGCAATTTGAGGAGGAAAGGATTATTTGGTTGCAATTTATCAGTGAAGGGGCTCTAGGAGGAACCTCGAGCTAGGAGCTGATGCAGAAGCCATGGAGGAACACTGCTTATTGACTTGCTCCCCATGAGTTGCTCAGCCTGTTTTCTTATACAGACTAGGACCATCTTCCCAGAGGTGACATTGCCCATAATGGGCTGAGTGCTCCAACATTAATTAGCAGTAAAAAATGTCTCCTAAGCATTCACACAGAGCAGTCTGATGGAGAAAATTCTTCAGTTGTGGTCCCCTATGCTCAGAGGTGTCAAGTAGGTGACTAAGATTAGCCACCACAATACAATGGGATATATTTTGTTAACAGATAAGTATAGAAAATGCCAAACAAATTCTGAATTTGCCCTTAACTTTTCATATACCTTAGACCAAAGATGATAATGTTCTTCACCCCCACAATTGTTGATTTCTTCATCAGTGCTTATCTGAAATGATACCTCAATATTGATTCTACTCATAAGTATTATTGATCATAGTGTTTAAACCTGTGCTTGCATTATAAAAAGGATCAAACCTGTGACTTCTCAGTGTTTCTCATATCATAGTTTCTTCTGAATTTGCAAGATAAATGTTACACAGGTAAATCCAGTCTCACTCCCCATCATACCAAATGCAGTTCACATATTGACAATTGAAGCTTAAGAATTCAACATTCTTCCTTCCAGCACCGTGTGGAATTAGGGCATCTGCTGAGCCCACATTCAACAGTTGGCTACTGTACTGCTTAAGGCACAGATAAGCAGCTCTAGCAGAAGGCCAAAGTGAGTGGTTCTTTTTCTTTTAGGTAATTATATGACGATGTTGGTCAACACAACCTACTCCATAGAAAGTGGGCACAGGTTGGTTCTAAATAGAACATAGTTACCCCTGGAGCATCAGAAAATCTTCCTTCTATCCAGCCTTTCCAAGCAGAGTTCAAAATACAATTTAGTAAAGTAAAGCTAGAAAGAAGATAGAACAATACGAAAATGTCTATAAACAGAGAAGTGGGTTTTGGAATCCCAGATCTTACCTATCACTTCTACATGGTACAAAGTCGACAGCATCTGAATTTCCTCCACTTATTTGTCATAGGCTACATCACAAACATGAAGGTTTTGTCTACAGGAAAGGATAAAAGGCATGGAATGAACTCAAGTAATGTTGTTTTTATAGACGTCATCTTTTAACGTCTATTCTTAACTCCTGCAAATGTCTTTACCTGTTTTCCTCTTGTATCTTCACTTAGGACGAATCTGAAACAATGGACTCACTTTCCCTTGAGGAAGCCTAATATAGAGCACAGGGGGCTAAGCATTAGATGGTTTCTCATTTCCTAACTTTACATCATATTTTTGTTTTATGACATTTCTTCTACATACATTTATTCGACAGGCCTTTATTTCTGGCAGATGTTTTATGAGATCGCAAGAGAGGACCTCCGTAGCATGTCTTAAACTCATATTCTCCAGCTTCATTGTATTTGTGTCTATCATTCATCACACTCTTGCCTTGGTCCTGAGAGGTCATTTTAATGGTCAGCAGCAATAACCATCTCTGAAAGATGCAATCATTCCTGCTCTGGTATCAGAGGGACTGTTTATTTATCCATTTAATCTTTAATTTATTTTCAAACCTGTTATTTTGAGTTTACCACCCATTTCATACCTTTTATAATAAGGTTCAGAAGATCTGATTTTTTTCATACCGAATTTTTGAGACACAATATTATTGGGCTATCTTTGCAATCTATCACTGACTTTGAAACAGGGGAAACTATTTTGCTAAGGTTAACATGAACAGAGCCATGGGATTGCTTTCCGTTATATTTATCTTATATGATGCTGCTACAATGTGGAGCCCACATAACAACACACTTATAACATTAAGTATTAGTCACAATACATCCTGTGTTGGAAAATGACTTTCCTAGAAAGTAATTAGCTAAGGATGTAGAGCATAGGGTGTGTCGTTTCTCAGCAGATTTTCTCATCATCTCTATCATATGAGTTATGAGAGTAAAAATGAAAAGTAAATAAAAGTACATATGAAATACATAAGACTTACATGTATTTTATACATATGTACACGTGGACACAAACAAACATATTTACATCTATATGTGAAAAGAGAAAATATAAGGCTTAAAAACATAAAAATTATCAGCATTTAATTTTCTCTAATTATTATTTTTCTTTTTAAAAATTTATGGTGTGTTATTGCTATGTAGCCCGGCCTGAGATCAAAGGTGAGATTGCAATTCACCTGTCGTTACAGGGGTTCATTAGCACACCAAGTTTGCATTTCCATTAGCTTGTATAGGTATGTTCACCGTTCAGTTATTAGCATGTCAACTGTGTATTGGTGATGGTGAATTGCTGAGTACATGACAGGGAGACTCAGTTGGCCATTTGCAGTCTGTTGGGTGGAATCGCTCTGATCCGGCAGAAGTGCATGATGCATTTGCTCATGTTATAGGTTTTAGAAGAAAAAAGGGGACTCAGTCTTAAATACAAAGAGCAATGATTACTATTCCAGGTATAAACATGTGCAAGGTTGTCAAAAAGAGTCAATAAAATTTGTTTTTAAGTGTACCTTTTTAAAAGGTTTCAAAGTCATGCACAGCTATGATGTAGCATTATAACGAGAATAAGATCTCTTTTGGAATCATGGTGTTAAAGCCATGCCTAGAACACAGTTGTACTGCTCCACGCTGCTACTAGCGACCCAGGCTGTGGCAGCCATCCTCTTGTGATTACGCTCTTAGGAACTCCTAAGACATGCTAATTTATGAAAAGAAGAAATTTGTTTATTTCCTTGCCTTTCTGGATGCTGGCTTTCTAAGGTCAAGGTGTCAGAGGTTCAAACTTTGACTGACATCTCCTGTTGCTGCATCTGCTGAAGGGGGCAGCTCTGCATTCCAACCTGATGGAGGGTAGACAGTGGAGGGTCTTCATTTCCTTCCTGGGACCCTCATATCTAATTAACGAGCTTCTCTTCTGAGACAGACTCTGTGTATCCCTGTCTGGCATGGAACTTGCTTTGTAGACCAGGCTGGCCTCCTACTCACAGAGGTCCATGTGTTTCAGTGTAGTTTAAAGATATGTGCACCACACTCAGTATCCTACTTAACTTTTAATGTCGTACTTCAGATGCTATTACTTGGACAAGACCTGATTTTGGAAGGGACACATTCAAACTGTTTAGAAAGCCATGTGACCTATTCAAGCACATGTTCCTCTATTTTTAAAAAATAAATAATAGCATTCTTATAATCAGGGGGTCTTCTATCATCTCAGCTTTCTCAGACTTAACTCTATTTACCACTATGTTAGTACTCTACCATAATGAAAATTTACAAACAAATAAGAAATTGTGTATTCAAAAGTTATGGTTTTAGTCTTTTCAGTGTGGTAAATAAATATCTATAATTCAACAAGTTAGATCTTTTAAAAAAATCCACTTTGCTATCTTTCAGTTCCATCAGGTCATGAGGGTTCAGAGACAGAGAGGAAATAGTAAAAACCAAAACTGATTGATGACCACAAACAGATGATGTTTTAGGGACGCAATACGGTGAAAGCACTTACGGACTTAAAGCAGAGGGTGGCGACATACACTGACTAAGTCAGGTAAAACAAAACCCCATCAAGAAGAGGGGCACGAGCACGGAGCCCCACCCCTACCTGAGAAGATATCAACGACACATAAGTGCTGGAAGAGGGAAGGTCAGTTTTCTTTAAGCTGGGATCCATGGTAGGTCAACTAAACTCCAGTAGGAGGGCACACAGAGGAGTGTGTGTGCAGCACACATGGGACTTGGTTGCTTTTAAAAAATGAGAATGAGGAGCTGGGTGTTTAGGGAATGGCAGGTGAATTTGGGAGCAAGTAGGGGATGGTGAACATGGTAAAAATACATTGTATGGAATTATCAAAGAGTTAATTTAATGGAATCCATTAGAACCTAAATGCCTGAAGACAATTTTAAGCAAAGACAACCAACTCAGCAGTCCATGGGTGTGGCAGTGTTACATTTGGAATATTTTGTGCACCTATGGTGAATGTCATCTGTCCAGATGAAAGGCATGTTATATGTTTTGGAGAATCCAGTAGTTTAGGTTTACCAAAGGAGCATTGACCAAGGTTAAGTTACAGATTCAGGAGCATCGCTCTGTTTTCAGATTTCCCAACTCTAGCAAGATGCATATCAGTGAGAGCTGTCAAGATGGCTTCTTTGGCTTCTTCTTTTTCCTGATGATCAGCCTTATCAAAGGAAAATAAAATGGTTTCTGACCTATAATGGTTTTCATTGGTTTGGACAGCTTCAGCTCTAAAGGGGTCCAGTAGGATTCATTCAGTAGGAGCAGCCAATAAAATTATCTGTACAGAGAATGCTATCTGAAGATTGTGTAGGTGACCAACAAAAGAAAGAATAAAGACTTACAGTAGCCAAGTGAAGAGACATCACCTCTGCCTTGAGGTCTCACAGAGCTTTGAATTGCTTCCTTTTTGTCTATTTCCACGTAATGAAAAGGAGAACTTATGTCTGTGCTCCTCATTGTCTAGTTTTAGAAAAAAGGAAAAAAGAACACAAGCCCAGATAAGCCTTCTACCTTTTGTCAGCTGTTTTGAGAGGGAAGGAATGCCAGGTGCCCTCCAGCGAGAAAACTGGCCCTGGAGCCAGCTCTAAGCACACTATAGGCAACACAGTTGCTGCTGCATCCTGCCCAAGACATTCAGAATCCCGTTAACCCATCCTTGATTTTTGCATCTGATTTTCAAAAACAGTAACAGTAACGAATATTTAAAAATTGCTTTGAAAATTCCCCCAAAGAGATCATTGCTATATAAAGTCTTTCAAGGAAAATTGATAAAGCAATCAAAAATAGGGCAACTATAAGAAGTAAAGTGAAAATGTTGGGGAAAAAATAAAAGCAGTCTTCTGATGATAAATAAATTTTGAAAAGTCTCATAAAACAGGGGTGAATGTGCATATTAGTATTATAATGAAATAGGACATGAAAAAGGATTGCATTTGTAAATAATTCGTTCCATCAAAGAGCTAGATGGATCAGGGATCAAAGTCAGTCTAAAAGATGACTTTATTATGTAGAACTTGGATCTAAGATCTAAATATCTATTAATCACACCAAAGGTTATTCCATTTATACAAGCAAGTACACTGGTTCTCCGGGGACAACTCTAGACTTGACTGGAGAAAGGAGATAAAAACACCCCACATTCGGTATCCCTGTTCTTTTAAAATAAGTAAGTAGCCAGCTGTCCCCTTACAACAGAGCCTGTACTTGGAGCGCATTCGTGACATCTATCAAAACGCTATTTACATTTCCCTAATAATGTTAACTTAAGCATTTTATTGCCTTACTCTGCAAACTGTCTGAGTACACGAAGGAAATCTTCTCCAGGGAGAAGCTGGTTAAGCAAGAAGCAGACCACATGCAAAGCCCAGGAGCTCTGGAGGTTGCTGTGTGGCACCTGCAGAGACACAAGCCTGAGTTTGCTTTTGTCCAGACCCAACTGAGAATCCCCCGTGGTCAATAAATGCTGGAGAAAGCAAATGTCCTTCCACACAAACATCCAAGGCTCTGTGATTTGTGCTGTTTAAACAGGGCTGCAGAGCTGATGAGAATCCCAATGAGGAGGCTACAGGCAGGTGGTTGTTGGTTCCACACTGCTGTTTAAATGCACGTGGTGAATCCAGCCACTCTTCCTTGCTCTTCATCACTTTGAAGTGTTAGTGGTAGGAATCAGGACTTTCGCGTCTAATCCACTCTTGAGTTACCCAACCACAAAATTATATTTAAGCAACTGCTTTAACAGCGAAAATACCCAGCTTATTTTTCTCCTCCTTGCTCTCATAACCTAGAGACAGGAGATCAGACTTGAGAGAAGGTTCCATCATCACTCTCCCAGGCCATGTATTAATAAAAATAATATTGTCGCTAGCAATAAGATCTGCCAGAGATCTTAAAACTTATTTGTATTTTAAAACCGTTAGTGAAATACAGAAAATCAATGAGTCTGGGTGCCTGAGAGTAAACCTACTGTTTTTGTAGGAAGACTGGAATCTTGGTATTTGGGTTTGAAGTTTCTTTGGGTTCAGCCTGTAATTATTTTCTTCCCTCAAGCTAACAAAATATCAAATCATACCTTAGCATGAATAAACCTACTGTCTGTCTTTAGCAGGAATTAGATAACTTGAAAAATAAACAAAGGAGAAAGGATGTCATGGGTCAGCAGCAGTGGACAGAGAAGCATGAAGTGGTAGCCCTGTGTATAATAGCTTGCATGAATGCAAATGTCATAATGTAACATACCACTTTATGAGTTAATACAATCAATAATTATGCAAAAATATAATTACCTATCTGAACACATGGCCACACCATGTCATAACCCATTGTTCTATTTCCACTCCTTCTTCATATTTTATCTTAGACAATAGTAGAAGCATTTTCAGATGCTTTATAGCATGCAATAAAAAACATCTGACTTCAATCCAAATAATTTAATTTCAGTTTTAACACCAGAACCAAAAAAAAAAAACAAACAAAACCAAACCAATGAGATCCTTTTCATTATTATTGTGCTTCTTTCAGTAAAATTTGTATTGGATATTTCTATGTATATGAATGCAAATAAACTACCACACATAAATCTACAATTTTTATATTGAAAAATGGTTTATGGATCTCTCAATAGAATGAATTAATATCCTTAAAGAAAATTTGCCTTGTTATGTGAATAAAATGTTTTAAATATTCATTAAATTTATGATGTTGCTCAACAGTACACAGATTGTGCTATATGAAACATATACTTTTTAGTGTAAAATTCCCCTTGCACTGTGTTTCAATTTCTTTCTAGTTACAGCTAAAACACACCTTCATTTTTGACTTGTTTCCTGGGACTGTGTTTCCATCATCCAGTTAGTACTCCTCTGAGCCCAAATATAAGGAATCACCCATCACCAACCTGAAGCGAACTCTCATCCAGTCACTATAGGGACAAATATTTCTTGATTCAGAAAAGAAGAGAAACATTGACTTCCACCTAGACCCTATCTTAATGACATCACCACTGAGTCTCTCATGAAGTTTCTTCTCTAAGGCTTCCAGAAATGATATCCTCTGTCCCAAGACCTAGTCTACCTTGGGAGACAGCAGCATGGCTCCTATAAACTTGTGATTATGTATTTCTACACCCTTCCTTAACTGTGGACATGTGGTAAATGTCAATCAACACTAGAAAAATTTACTTCTTTGAATAAAATGATGCTCTTCAGCCAGACATATACTACATGCATGGTTCTCTTTCAACTAAAGATTATTCTGTTCTCACTACAATTTCATGACACCTCAAAGGCAAGTGTTGCTGAAGATGCCAGACATGGAAGCAGGATAGGAAGTGACAGGTCCTGCAGTTCCAGCCATGCATTATAGAATACACTGGGGAGAGCCAGGAACCAGTGTGAGAGATACAATACAACGGAGATAAATAAAAGGTGAATCACAGCTTCCTTCCTATTACAGAAGCTAAGGGGATCACACGTAAAGATGGTTTGACAGCTCTGAGTCCATTCAATCACACTGTCAGTTCTACACACGTATATGGGAATCATGTACTTCTTAGGACCAATTTATATGGTGAGAATAGAGTTAGACTAATGGGAAATTTTTTATCTAGGTATCTATGGAAGCACATAATTTATAGTACACACTTGACACAGGGTCCAAAATATTTATTTTAGTCTTAAAATCAAGAAAAATTTGGCAAGAATAACAAATTCAAGGTTAGTTAAAAATAGACATATGTTTTGAGAACAAGAACTTCACCAAACATTAGAAATATTGTTGTGAAAAATGAAAAAAGTAAAAAAAATATAGGCTTTATGGATTTTGGTTTCAAATTTGGGAAAAAATTTTAAACTAGGTATTAGTTAGAGCATTCCTTTTCTAGAAAACAGATTATAAATATGGGGTTATAATATCTGCCTATAAAATACATCTCAGGATGTTAGAAAAGATTTATAAAATACTTTTAGGCTTTGATAAGAAGTATAAGGATTTTTTGACATATTTTTAAACATGTTTTTACTGGCCATGGAAAATGTCTATAGAGGTTTATTCTATTTGTATAGTTTTTATCTCATTATTATTCTTAAATGAATTAAAATAGAAGTGATTTAAATTTGATGAATAAAGTGGATATGCAATAATAATTGTATTGTTTTTGAAAGGCAATAACTTATTTCTATGGAGAATTTTAAAAGTGTATCATGTTGTGTGCTTTATCTGTTTTCATAACAATAATATTCACTTTAATTAAAGCTATCTTTTAACTCCATGTGATTTGCATTTTAAGGAGCACGCAAGTTGAATAATACTGAGGAAAAATTCTCTGACTACATGTTTCTAATATTTTATTACAAAAGGACTTCTAAAACCTCATATTCATACAAATTTTGTATTTATACTATGCAATTCAGGGGTTGTATAAATGGCTCCTTGCTTAAGAGTAATTGATGCTCTGGCAGAGGAACTGAGCTCAGTTCCCAGCACCCACATCAGGCAGCTCACAACTGTCTTTAATTCCAGTTACACATGCGTTTGCTCGCGCGTGCGCACACACACACACACACACACACACACACACACACACACACACACACACCAATGAATTTGTCGTTCAAACTAGGTAGTGGATTGCCCGTAGAAGCTAGATTTGGCATACCACTTGGCTAAGTTAATGGTAAATCAGGCAAAAATAATTCAAGATAATTCATTGGGGCAAAATACAAGCAACATATCTAATTTGTAGATCGTGGTATTAGATTAAAAGTAATACAAATTAGTGCTCAGGGCTTGTACTGCTCTTGCGGAGAACTTCTGAGTTCAATATCAATCAAGTGGCTCACAATCACCTTTAGCTCCATCTCAAGGACCTTGCTGCCTCTTGCCTCTGTGGTTCCTGCTTGCATGTATATATATGCACAGATCTACACATAAATAATTTATAAAATAAATCTTACAAGCAAGAAATACTGAGAGCTAAATTGAATTTCATCACATAGTTAGGGAGTAGAAAAGGAAATTGTGACCTTTTGAGTCCTCATTTTATCCTGGGCATTGCAGTCCACATAAGAGGAGTATCGACTCCATCAGAGAAAGGGAGAGACATTTATGTGTTCTTCATCTTAACCGTGAGGAATGCTGGCATTTAAAGCTGATCTGTATGCTATGACATCATTTTCACTACATTTCTGCATCTTATTCTATTTTGAGACTCTGTGGCAATCTACTATGTGGAGAGCTGTGGCTGGATCACCAGGGAAACAGGAAAATATCCATCAGGCTTTGAGACATAAAGAGATGAGGACACAGGAGAAAGTGGAAGATTTAGAGAAAAGCACAAAGCAGATATGGTGTGATGGGAGAGACCCTGAATGGAGCAACCTATTGTCAACGAAAATGTTAGCATCCACTGTGACATTTTTCTTAAAGCTGGAATGCCGAGTTCAGATGGGTTCCATCCATGGTGGAAATAGAAGTAGGGCATATTCTTACGGGTGAAAAAAGTGTCTTTAGTGTACAAACAACCTAATTTTTGTGACAATGAAATTTAATCAAGTGCATTAGCATGATTGAGTTGCTCCAAAGGCTTTTACTGTTTTTATTGAAGTTATTTCTATTACTGCCACCCATACACTATCATTTCCTCTTTTTCGATTTGTTAGTAATAATTTTCCCATGGAAGGGAATTTGTTAGTAATTAATATTTCCCATGGAAGGATGCTGTGCTTTGTGGGTTTTTTTTTATGATTGGCAACTACTGACCTGTTGCTTTCTAAATCAGCAGACACAGAGAGCATATTGTGTTTTAATTCTCAAACTCGGTAGTGGCCACGGCTCGGTTATACAGATGCTTCTGTAGACTAGTCACAACATACCGTTTCTTTAAAGCTATTATTTTAAGAGGACACAGAATATGTGGGTATTGCCAAGGAAATAAGAAGATATGCTAAACACAAAACTAAATAAATTTATGATCTGTTCTTTAAGAGAAATGACAACATCTTATGTAATGAAAGAATTGTAGACATTCTCTGGCGTGTTGTATGGCTAGCAACAGAACTACATGGCAGATAGCAGTGATATGAGCTGAAGACATACCATCCCTCCAAAATTTACTATGAAATAAGGTTTTGAGACACTGGTCAGGGCATTGGCAACCATGTCCTTTGTATCTGTATAATCCTAGATTTTGACCTGAAGATCCAGCATACCTTCATTAAGCTGATATATGTACAAGAAGGTAATCTCTTATTTAAATATCTATGGTTATGGTGAGTTCAGCTCTAGGAGTCTGTTTCTCTTTCTTGTGAAAGCTGAGAAAATGGATTCTAGAGCTCACAAGCTGCCGTATATGATAACATTAACATTCAGATTATTCCTGTGGATGAGTTTTCCTTGGGTATGCTTCAGTAGCTGTGTCCTCAATCTAGTTATCTGGGTATAATAAAGCTAGTTTTAGGTAGTGCATTAATGGGCAATGGAGCCCAAATATATGACTAAATATTCCTCTGTATGATTCTTTTGTTTCCTTAATGAGATTATTTGTGTTTACTTTTGGCTTTCACATATCAATACATCCTTCTCCTTTCTGTTCAGCTTACTTTGCTTTGCACAATGTCTTCAATCTGCAAGCATGCAGAGATTTCCTTTTCTAGTCCCAATACCTCCCTTCTTTCTTTGCCAACGCTCACAAGATTTCCAGCAACATGGTGATTTGGGGTGAGTTTTAGTGACTGGGAGACTGCAGGTGTCTTTTCATCATAGTGAATTCATCTCCGTACACACATGTCCTGACAGGGGTGTGCTAAGACAAAGGAAAGCCCTGCTGTAATTCATTCAGGCATCTTCATTGCAAAAACCAGCTACAAGAATCTCTTTTCTTTACATTCTCCACACTTGTCTTCTGACTTTAGTAATAACTGAATTGGTATCTCATAGTGATTTATATATCTCAACCCTTGATAATTAATTATATTGAAAAGGTATTTCATGTGGGAAAATGGTCTTCTACTATGTAAAGATTTGTCACTTGTATTGCTTTAACAAAATGCTGATTGACCAGTAGCCAGGTAGGAAGTATAGGTGGGGTGACCAGGCAGGAAGTAGAGGTGGGGTACAAAATAAATATAAAATATACAGTTATTAGTAAATGATTAACAAAAATAAAGCAAGAAACATGCATTTAAGTGATATGTAACATCTATTAAGAATGTTTCATTGTATAAAGTAGTAAATTTCCACTATGCAAAAGTCCTTTCTAAAAATACCAATAATATAGAAAATTTTGCAGTTTTGAGTTTGATATATAATTCTTACATCTACTTTGAACTCATTTTATGTGACTGATATAAAGTTCCAATTATTTTCATGTAGAATTCCTGTTTGCCTAGCGGCAGTATTGGGGAGACTACTCCCATTGTGTACTCAGTGTCTGAATTCATTCTGGGTTTCTCTCATATGTGCCACATTCTGTATTTGTGGAATAGAAAAATAGAGAATTAAAGAATAAAAGTGGTATGTAAGAAAATGGATTAATTTTGTTCAGAAGTGGCAGAGTAGAGATATACATATAAACAAGTCTAAAGATTGATTGTACAATATGAACAAGCAATACAATTCATGAAATTGTGTTGTGGGAGAAAATAGTATATATATATATTGGATATTGTTGGAATTTAAATGCAAAGTGTAGAGTAGAATTGTACCAAATTTTTTCTTTCTTTCTTTCTTTCTTTCTTTCTTTCTTTCTTTCTTTCTTTCTTTCTTTCTTTCTTTCTGTTTTTTTCATTTTGAGACAGGGTTTCTCTGTTTAAGAGCTCTGGCTGTCCTGGAACTCACTCTGTAGACAAGGGTAGACTCAAACTCACAGAGATCTGTCTGCCTCTGCCTCCTGAGTGCTGGGATTAAAGAAATGCTCCACCACTGCGCAGCCCAAATTCACTTTCTAAATAAGAGCCTCATACTAAATTGGGCTTAATCTTGCTATGTAGTCATGAATGACTTGAACTTTCGATTTCACTGACTCACCTGCCCACTTACTTGTACCAACATGCCCAGTATATGCAGTGCTACAGATAAAATCCAAAATACATGCATGTTTGAAGAAAATTCCCCCTATTAAGCCTTAAACCCTGTACATCAACATTGTACCTTCTAGATTTTCATGATTCTACTCTGGTTATTTACGATAATGTTGTTCTTAGAAGAAGTATGCAAGGGATTGAGAAAGTGATTAATTCTTAAATTAGTGGAATTGAGGTAAAGCTGTTGGACTGCCCTAGTAAAGGTTAGCCATGCCTATTAAACAGTTAAGCACCATGACAGAAGAAATTGAGAACAACTGTGCAGGAAGCTTGGCCAGGAGATGATGCCTGGACTTCAGCTGAAGCAGGCTTCCTTGCCTGCCTACAGGTACAGACTTTCAAGTCTTCATACACATGTACCCGCCTCCCTCCCACCTGCCCTACACATGCACCATGGTTATGTTCTATGGAAAAAATATTATCTACTTCTTACTTATGGTAATGGAAAAGAAGTCACTTCACTAAAGACCCATGAAATGATTTAAATGGTTTAAAGTTCATGAAAGACAAGTCCTACAAGGAATGACCACATTATATAAATGAATGTCATATTCATAATTTTATTCAATTTATCATGTTGTTGCATTTGAAATTACAGTAATAAAACACATACACTTAAGCTGTGATCTATAATACAAAGTATGTTAGACCTATTAAGCACAATTTACAAAATTCACACAAGCAAAATAAGACTATAATTTTCCAGCCTAACAATTACTAATGATGACATTTGGCAAATAGTCTTCTAATGTCCTCTACACATGTCCTATTTTCCGTAGAGACACTTGCATAAGGATTTGTCACAGATGAAGAACAAAAAAGAATACAAAACAGAGAGTTAGCTGAGCACCAGCATAGACGCTGGTTCCTGTCTGGGGGTGCAATGCCACCGGTTGCCTCACAATCCTGCTGCCTTGTAGCTCCAACCCCACAGGGATGGATGCATCTGCTCAAACCCGGAATCAAAACAAACCCTCTTCAAGTTGATTCTTGTCAGGTGTCTGATAGAAAAGAAGAAGAAGAAGAAGAAGAAGAAGAAGAAGAAGAAGAAGAAGAAGAAGAAGAAGAAGAAGAAGAAGAAGAAGAAGAAGAAGAAGAAGAAGAAGAAGAAGCAGCCAGTATTCTCTATCTGAGACCTTTATCATCAAACGGCAAAATATTTGACAGGAGCATGAGTTCGTGACTCACAGTTTTATTGTATTTCAGTTTTCTGTACTCAAGACTCCATGTTCTCTTCATTGTCAGGAATGTTCTAAGATGCTCTTCACAGACTGCATTACAAAGAAACAAGAAAGGAGCCAGGGATAATAGATCCCAGAGACCAGATCTTTTCATCTGCATTCCACATGCTTCTTAAAAACAATCTACTTTCAACCAAAGCACCCCCACGAGTGAAGGAACAAGCTTCTCTGAGGAACATTTCAAATTCAAGCAACTAGGAATTAATGATTGTTATTAATCGTAGAATTGTTTTAGTATTTAAACAATAAGTAAGTAGATCTTCTGATTGTGTTCTATTGCATACTGGCTGTCTCTAAGCCAGTATGGCCTAATTCAGTAGAAAGCTATTTAGTAACTTAGATGCCTTCCTCATATTGGCTGTCTCTAAGTCAGTGTGGCCTAATTCAGTAGAAAACTATTTAATAAATTATATGGCTTCAAGTAAAAGGAATTTCATTACAATGTCATCATAATGTGCCCTTAAATTATTTTCAAATGCTGTATGTTAAGTATAGAGATATACACATGTATATAGATGTATTCATATGCACATATAGACATATGCACACATTTATAGCTACATGCACAAATGAATTCATATGCATATATATGCATATATGTAATAAAAAAGGATTATCAGTATTTTTCAAAACTACTCTAAATATTATGACATTTAAAGTAATCTGGATTCTGTGCATCTATTTACATATTGTTGGGTCTTCAGGATGCATTAGGCATTGTGCTGTCAAAAGTGAGACTTGGGCCTCCTTTAATTTCTTCTCATCTGACTTTCAGTCTTCACATTTATATTGATGCATTTTGTTAGTTATCTTTATGATGATCTTCCTTGGTCACTGCTAGAATTGGGAAACTCTTATTCCTGGATCACCTAGGAAGAAAAGTGCGGATGGCATGCAAAGGTGGCAAGTCAGGCCCTGTCAGTGGGCAAGGAGGGTGAGCTGCCTAGAAGCAGTGATGTCTGAGCACAGTTGTCCACCAGTCAGCACACAGTGCTCTAATGGCTCAAAGGACAGAGATGTCTAAGGCCACAGTGATAGAGATTGAAACTGACTTGTGTCCTCCAGGATATTAGAAATCATTTCTTCAAATTCACACTACATGCAGAACTATGGCATGTGCATATCATATTGTTGAAATTGGAACTTTCTAATTTCATTTTTCAACTTTTGAAAAATATGCATGTTAGTTTTTCTTTCCAGGAGTTATATCATAGATCATATTTTTATTATTTTCCATGTATTTTTTCTCTTATTTTTTATTTAGATTATCAGTTTCCTTTCTTTTTAAATATTACTGTATTTTATGTGATTCAGCATTTTGTCTGCCTGCCTATCTCTGACCACGTCTGTGCACTGTGCCAGTGCCTGTGGAGGATAGAGGAGAATAGTGGATCTTTTAGAAGTGGGTGACAGACGGTTGTGAGCTGCCATGTGAATTCTGGAAGTTGAACCTGGGTCCTCTGAACTAGCAGCCAGTGTGCTAAATGATTGAGGCACCTCTCCAGTCTCATTTCTCTTAATATTAAATTTTCATTTATTCTCTGACTTGTATTACTTTTATATTCATTTAACCTCATTTACCTTTTCTCCTATACTTAAGTCTGTTATGGCAGTTCTCCACAGTGCAGATTTAATACTGTGCGTCTTAAATTATACTCATCAATGCTTCTAATTCAGACTGTTTAGTCTTGAGTACTTATCTTTTCAAGTCTCATTTCACCTCTGTTTACTTCATAATTTCCTTCCTATGACTATCATCATGTTGTAGTTTAATTTTATCAATTAGCAAATCTCAAATAGACTCCACTTCACAGGAAAACACAGTGATGCTTCTAATAGCAGATCTTCAGAAACCAGGTTTCTGCAAACTCTTTATATGCATGCCCAAGGTGACTCATGCTGACCTGTGCAAGAGACACCTGAGAATGGCCACTGCCCTCTCAGCTCAATGGTTCTCAAATACAGTGTGTGTCTGTTTGACCCATGTGTGATGAAAAAGAAGCACAGGACCTTCTTAACATATTGAACCTATATTTTCTGAGATTTTAAGGGGTTGTAGTAATTTTTTTTTCAAAGTCATGCCTTGCCTTCCTTGTACAGGATAAATGTTGCTGCTTATGAGGTTTGTAGTAAATTTCTACTTGAATCTTACTTTGAGTGGTAATTTAAGTGTACAGAAGATTCGGTGGCCAACGTTGCTTCAGATAAAATCGTCCTGGGGTGACGTGTGTCTTAATGTTATCCTCTGGAACTACACCATCCGAGGAACAGGTGTTCCTCCAGTCAGCACTCAAGACCAGGAATGTGGGTGAAGCAAAACCCTCCAATCCCAAACTATACAACAGCTGTTTGATGTAGTAAGAAATAGAAAATGTGAGGTTGTTATCCTAGCAGAGCTGAGAAGCGTATGGAAAAAATGCTGGAAAATTCATTCTTCTAATGTAAGACTTCACAGGAGGGGCATGGCTGCAGTCTGACACACAGCGGTTAGTGGTGACTAAAAAAGTTCTGATTTATGGGTAATCTGTTTATTTATTTTCATTTCAATCTATAGTGCGCTTTCAATGTCTGGCAGCTATTCGTCTGGCCTGACTCTATGGAGGGAAGACTGCACTACCTGATTCCCATCCTCTAGTATGTGAAGAATTTCATCCAGACTGAAGCCACACTCGGGGAAGGGTGACTTGACTGACTTCACCCTCCTTCTGTTATCACAGCTTGGGGATTTATCTTGCAAGTGATACAACCAAGAAGATACCAATCAAGCCAAAAGGAAAAGGAAAAGGAAATCATTCTTATGGCCTGCCTGCCTACCTCAGAAAACAGATCCAATGTGTTATGGGGTATGGCCAGGCTCCTTCGGAGTCACGAAGGATCCACGCCTCTCAGGAAAACCCATCAGTTCTAATATTAATCTGTCATGTCTGGACTTCCACACCAGCGTCTTCAGTGAACTAGAAATCATTTAGGGACTGATCATTGTCTAGGTCTCAATGATACCGTGTGGTTCTTATCTTTCTGTTTTCCATCACAGATACCGGGAGAGCAGTGATGACTACCAATTCAACCTGGAGATACATCGGGCTATGGATTAGTGGTCTGTCAAAAGTCACGGGAGGTAACTAACACGGTGATTGGGGAGTGAACCACAGGAGACTGAGGATATGAAGTAAACAAGCCGTGGGTAGCAAGCAGCACAGTTATAATGGCGTTTGTATGAAGCCCCGCAGGGTACCCGAGAGCCTGCAGGAAGCTGCGGGCTACATTATGCCCCACAAGTAGAAACAAGTCTATTGTGACTAAAAATTAAAAAAAAAAAACTGTTTTAAACGTTCAAAGTGAGTTTTAAAAAGAAAGCAAGGGTAACTCATTGTACTTATGACGTGTAACAAAGGCAGCCAGGAAAAGTTTTGACATGAATAATAATTTTAAGACCCAAAGAGTAGAAATTTCCAACAATGCAGCCTGTCTGGAATATGAAGTCTGTTTTGTAGCATAGTTCCTGTCACCGAAGTTTTAACATCTCTCATCTGAAAAGGAAAATATTCAGATATTAATTCTTCACAGTGCTCCTGGCCAAAAGCAGAGATGAATTTGCTCACTCATATCTCCCATCCAGAGATATTAAGGCACCTATATTACATGAGATAGACAGATTATTAACATTTTATTACCATAATTTTAGGGATGAAGGAGCATGGCAGTTTGCATTTTCTTGGCACTTATATTTTTAACTTTCTAAATCCTCAACAGTGATGTTCTGCTCATTAAATAAATCCTTTCCCCTGTCTCAGAGAAGAGCTGGTGAGCAAGCCCCATCTCTGTGCAAAGACGTCCAGGTTGAAATGGAGAGAAACGCCTCCCACAGATGGGGAAGGAGGGCTCCACGTGCACTGTAGTACTCTTCTGTGAAGAGGCGTCAGCCGAGAAGATGCTCATGAGAGTGAGACTCAAAGGAAGATACCACAGAAATGTTTTTAATGGAGAAATCACTGTTCTTTGTATCTCACCAACTTAATGAAGACTAAGTCAGAAAAACAAAAATCTGTCTTCAGTCATTTTCCATAACCAATATTTACAACTCCTACTTCTAGTGTAAATAGCCAAGGAAATTTGTCGCCTCCACAGAACATTAGAGGAAATTTGAGATTGAGACACCTTGCCTCCAAGGATCATCCTGATGAATAAGTGTGTGACTGACCCCTGCTCAGGGTGTCTTTTAGGCCTGTGAACTGTGTTGTTCCGTCCTCAGTCCTCATACTTCACAGCTATTTGTTCCAGAATAGTTGATGACTCTAATGAGCTCTTGGATATTTTGGTGGCTCATTAAATGATATTAACTGAGATAGTCTGTTAAGAGCTAAGAGATATTAACAGTGACGCCTGAGTGATCACTTTATGCAAACTGCTAACCTCATATAAGCACATTGAAATGTTTAATTTTTTTTTCAAATTTTCAATGTAATAATTAAATAATATATACCAAACTCATGTCCATAGTGTCCTAAGACTGAGGCCATGTTTTAAACATGGATGAAGAAATATTCATCCACCCTGTATTAAACATTGCAGTTTAACTCATTTATATTACTGAATAATACTCAGACATATGTGTGTGTGTGTGTGTGTGTGTGTGTGTGTGTGTGTCTGTCTGTCATATCTTGGTATTCTGCACTTTAGGTAAAGGTAGTTCTGTTATTTTCACTTGGTTGATATTTGTTAAAATCAAGATTATCCTTTAGATGTTAATTCATATCATGTGTTTTTAACTTGTATTTTCTCAATGAATATTGACATAGACCATTTCTCATTTGAGTGTGTGTGTGTGTGTGTCTTCTTTGATATATTCAAATCCTATTTATATTTAAATATTTTTGCCATTCAATTGTAATATACCTGTAAGAGGGCACACAGTTTTGGATCTGTTCCATCTTGACAAAAGGTCAGAGAGTTCAGACTTTTTCTTGCTCCTCAAAAGTCAGACAACAGGATGTTTGGCCAAAGGATGTTTAACTCCTCCAAAGCAAGACAACAGGATGTTTGACTTAGGGTGTGGTTACCAGATGTTTTGAGATGTAGAAAGGTAATTATGTTTGCTTGTTCTTTGGATCATGGAAGTCTTGTGCCCTCTCCTTTTGATTGGGGTATATAAGGACTATGAGCAATAAACTCGGGGCTTTTTGTTACAGTATTCACTGGAAGCCCTCCGGATTCTATCTTCTGTTTCTTGTCAATTTTTTTTCCTAATACACACTCCCCTTCTCAGGAACATGTGGACCAGTCAGTCAGACCTGAAACATAACTTTAGGGATTTTTAATTAGTATTACTAAGTACTAGCAATTATTGTCTCCTATTTTATAATATATTTTCACTTTATTTAGGGATGATAATACTCAAAGCACAGACACATAATTATAGATCCATGTTAGGTTTTCCTTCTGTTGTCTCTTTAGGAAGTGTCAAGATTTCCAAGAATGTTTGTCTGGTTATAATTCTGAAATAGTTGTTAAAAATTGACTTTGCATATTAGGACATCATCTGCACATCTCAGAGTCTGGTTTTACAGCATCGTCTCATGCTTATGTATTTAAGTGCTTTCTGCTAATGTAGTTCTGTGTGATTATTCAAGTCTAGGTGGCTGGGAAATGAAAGAACTGTCTCCGTTTACATTAGGGCCTAAGCAACGCTCAGGATGGAGGGGGAGCTCATGTCGAGGTGGGATCCTAAAGGAGTAGCAAAGCATCGCCAGGCCGGGTGCCCAGTTCTCTCTGACAGGTGACCGGCCTCAATCATTTCCTCCTTTTGAGAAAAAGATAGGCACACAATTGACGGTCCTGTTTTTCTTCCCAACGCTTATTCTACGTTGTGCTTCCTCCAATAAGGATTTTGCAGAATATCAGGTCCCATGAGCAAGCAAAACAGCAGCCTACATATTTCCAGCCTCATTAATAAGTAAGAGTTCTGGAATAATGTACTTTATTGCATTTCCTGCTTAAATACAGACTGTAAATTAACTGCTTGTTTATTTACATAGATACACTTTTTGCGTAATGACTTTCACAAGTGTACTCTTGCTGTAGAAAATTCAAAGGAGCAAAGGATAAACATCTCTACTATTATCAATAAGTCCATTATTCAAAGGTCAATTTGGTACGAATCTTCTGTTATTGATACTTGGCAACATGACAACATTCCCATTGCATACTTATTTTATACTGTCTTATGTTCTTATTTTAATAACATGATATGTTAAATATTCTCAAGAAGATAATACCTTAAGGTTTTAATAAATTCAATTGACACCATGGTAAATAGTTGCAGTTATGGGCATAGGCTTCGTGGACCACAAGGTTGCTTGGAGCTTATTTCTGTCTCCAATACAAAACCCGTGTGAATGAAGGGAATGTCCTCAAATCTTTCATGCTTTAATTTCATTAACAGCTCAATAGTGCTGTTTGGAGGAATATGAGCAACTAGACGTGACGTGCTTAGAAAAATGTTTACCATTTTGCAAATGTTATTTTAACAAAATTATAGTATCAGTTTGCAGTAATACAAAACATCCCATGCTCAAACTCCCTTAAGGAAACATTTAAGTCACTTGCAATTTCCTGTGATTCTTTCTTGTTTCATTATAATAAACACATAAATGAAAAAAATTAGCAAAACACGTGGAAATTTTAATGAGTTTTGATATATTTTGTCAAATTACCTTCTAGGGCCCATCTATCAATTATCAATCTATGTATCATATATCTTCTGTCTATCATATATCAGCTATATATAGTCTATAAAATAAAGATATAGCTATGTCTGTAACATTTACCATTTATCACCATCCATCTATGCATTTACTACTTCTATGCATTATTATGCATCATATATTTTTATTACCCTATTACTCTATTTATTATTTTATTACTGTATTATATTTGTTACTCTATGTTATCTATCATCTGTCTACATATTCACCAATATTATATACACATAATATGAATATTTCTAACACAGACATGTGTATAAACTGATTATGTATAAATAAAGTATGTCTTGGATTTATGCAGGTATATTTTAATATTTTTGGTTTCTGTGGCACCATGTAAACAAACCTATGTGAGTGATAGATGTTCAATGTTCTCATCTATAGGCAAACAAGCAGAAGAGCAGAAATGACAGAGTTTATGTCCTGTAATTATCATGCCCTGAGCAGAAGAAGTGATTCAAGGAACAAAATAATTTTAAAATGCTCAAAATTCCCCAAATAGAAAAGAATTGAACAGAAAATCATGTGTTAGGGCTTTAAAGTATATAAAAGATTTTCCTGAATGGCATATTTACATACAATGACATATGGATAATTAAACAGTATACAACTGGTAAGAAATAGAACTTGAGAACAACCAACTTATATGAAGTTACATATTTTTACAAGGGAATGCCAACATGTCTACATTTTATGTAGCAGCAGAACTTTTCCAAAATCCATAAATTATTTTAATCCACACATTTAAAAATATATCTTTGAAGCAAGATAGCTCAAAAGACTTTACCAAAAACAATACAAGGTAGTACACTATGACATGACCAGCATAAAAGATAGTTTTTGCTAGAACCAACTAGGAAGCAAGGTTATGCTCAAGGTTTTAGTTAGGGCGTCTATTGCTGTAATGAAACACCATGGCAAAAGCAATGTCTATGGGGAGGGAAGGGTTTATTTGGCTTACACTTCACAGCACTGTTCACAACTGGAGGAAGTTGAAACTCAGGCAGGGAATGAACCAGGAGGGAGGAACTGATCTGGATGTCATGGAGGGGTGCTGCTGACTGGCTTGCTCATCATGACTTGCTCAGCCTGCTTTAGTATAGAATTAAGGACCATAAGCCCAGGGATGGCCCCGCTAACAATGGGATGGGCCCTTCCTCATCAATCACTAATCAAGAAAATACCCTACTGCTGGATCTTATTCAGGCATTTCTGTAGTTGAGATTCCCTCTTCTCAGATAACTTTTGCTTGTGTAAAGTTGATATAAAGCTATCCAGCACATTCAAGAGAGCTAGC